>CM052132.1:2091075-2224647 GCA_028454255.1 Halictus ligatus
CTAATTTTATTTCATTCTACTAGCTACTGCATTTTAGCCCCGTGCAAATCTCGTGTAAAATAATATTCTCAAGAAATTAATAATCTCATAAAATCTCAGAAGTATAAGATATGGGTAAGTGCAGTATTGTTTTGTTGTAGATATGATTTTCAATGCATTTATTGCCTGAGAAATCCTATACACAATGTTTTAGCTGCGGTGTTAATATATAAATTAACAGTTTCAGTTTTAAAGTGTGAAACGCTCGAAGTCTAGATAAATCTTCAACGACGTTTTGCCTCTATTTCAACTGTCGCAATTGCGTGCCGTAGTCGCGAGCTATTTTGAATGCACCTAGGGCGCCGCGAGAACATATTATAGCAGCTTTTATATGCGAACTGACAAGTTTGGCAGAAAAACCAGTTCAAAGTTCCAGTGTGCCAATAGGCTGAACGTATAGCGTGTCGCTGCGTCCAGTTTTATTAGTCCGACTGCTCGAGGGTTTGTAACCGACGTGTATATATTTCAATTATTGCTGTAAACTGGAATATATTGTATCACTTTCCAATGCAGATCGGAGTCGATTTAGAGTTCATGCTAATTTCAGTATTCTCGCATTCAAATTCTCCCGCTGTTGTATTTAGAATCACTCGGGGACCTTGCTCGCCATTTGGATCTGGTTGCAAATAATTTTAGTCATCGCGCTGCAGATCTTTATGCACAATAAAAACTTTCCACATCGATAGCAAGGTACCGGAGCCACCTAAAAATTTCCCTTCTCACTAACTTTGAATTGTTAACGTTTGTGTCAATACTTTTTTTACTCATTCATGTCCATGTTATTCTTAAAAAAATAATAGAATTGATACAGATTTCTACTTTCGTGGAAGATTGAAAATTATATGCTTTAAAACGAATTGTCCTAGTAACTGCGAGTATTATCATAAGAATTAACACTATTTCTATTAACACTAGTATTCTTGTATATTTTAGTTCTGGTATTTTTAATTTAAAATTGTTGAGATACTAAGGATCCATGCATGAGAAATTATTTAGCAAATTTATTTCTTTGGGCATATATTGTTTCAGAAATATTGCTAAAAATGTGGGTAGCACGTTCTCGGTATTTCAGTAAAGTAATGCAAAGTAGTCAGTTTTAGTGCTCCGTAAATCTGAAAAATAACTCTTCTTTTCCCGAATTTTTCCACCAACCAGCGTCTGCCGTCGTCGAGCTGCAGTGATATCTCTCAAAGCAGTAAATTTATTTCTTCGGGCATATATTATTTCAAAAATATTGCTAAAAATGTGGGTAGCACGTTCTCGGTATTTCAGTAAAGTAATGCAAAATAGTCAGTTTTAGTGCTCCGTTGATCTGAAAAATAACTCTTCTTTTCCCGAATTTTTCCACCAACCAGAGCCTACCATCGTCGAGCTGCAGTGATATCTCTCAAAGCAGTCTCATTGAACGCCGACATCAGCGACAATTGATAACGCGCGGTGTTGTATAAATTCTCTGCTGGAATCGTTTTTTACGATCCGACGATGCGATTAAGTTGTAGGACGGGTTTCGAACTCTCGCGCCGGGGCACGAGGAAAACGAAGTGTGACTAATAGCGAGACTCGTGTCCCGTTGTGTCTAGCCGGGTAATTACGTAAATCGTCGAATCAAGAACAGAAAGGTCTATCGTCGACCGGCCGAGCCTTAAGGCGACGTTCGGTCACTTTGTCGTGCGACAGTATTTTCTTTTTCTTCTTCTCCCGCGACGAGAAAAAGATCCGCTGGAGAACTAGAACTGGGAGCCGTTGACTGTGCGTGCCGTATCGTGGGTTCATGATATCAATGCGTCAATCGCTATTGGGGGACGTCGAAGCAGAACGCTATACGCTCGCGTTAGTATAAAGTTCGCGCAAGTATAAAACTTCTTGACAGCGAATTGAACTTTCGCTTCTCGTTTACCTGCGAACCTCGCTAATTGTAAGACTGATTCATGACCGGCTGCCTGACGTTTATGGAAACTCTCCTGTATCGGCAGGAGTCCTGCAAAAGCAGGACATTGCAGGATAGCAATGGTTCGTAGTACTGTAGGGATTTTTCGAGTGATTAGTTTCCAATTTTCATAGACAAATTTTAAGGAAATGGAATTTAATAAAATCCTGGGAACAGCCTCTGTAGTTCCGACACAAATAAAAATCGTACTAGATTGTCTCGAGTTTATATTACAGCGTTTTTTGAAAATTTCCATACACTGTAACTGCATAAAGAGTCCAGCGATTATTAACCATCGAAGCCACTTTAACTGTAAAACGAAACATTTCTTCCGACCTAGAATATTTCCCTTCTTTATATATATATATATTTTTAATGTTATACATACGAAAATGGTGCAGTTTACTCGTAGAGTTCAGTAATTTATTAAATACAAACAAATTTAATAATGTAAAAAATATTTTGAGTGGCGCCTTACAGTCGCCATTCGAGTCTTGCATTAACACTAGAACTACCAAGCATTAGATGCAACTGGCTTACTGGCATGCATTTGTTTAGATTTGCTACCAGTTTCCTTCAAATATCTATTTCGATAGGGAAGTTTATTAAAAAATTTCCTCATGAGAACCTATTTACAATTTCAATATTTCCAAAACAAAAATCTACAAGAAAATTAGAAGCAAGTTATTTTGACTCATCTTGTAGTTCTAGTTTTAACCCTTCGCACTCGAAGCCATTTTAGCTCCAAAACGAAACATTTCTTCTGCCCTAGAATATTTCCCTTCTATATATATATTTTTTCCATGCTATACATACGAAAATGGTGCAGTTTACTCGTAGAGTACTGAAATGTTCAGTAATTTATTAAATACAAACAAATTTAACAATGTAAAAAATAATGATAATTTCTAGTGGCGCCTTACAGTCGCCATTCGAGTGCTAAGGGTTAATTGTGTAAGAATGTTTATACCACCGTTTAGATGACTGAATGTTTCATATGTTTGTCTGATATATATAATTTTTCCAACTGAAAGGAGGCTCGGAGGCTCGACAAGACACGTGGTAATTTCTTTCTTATTCGCAGGGAACTGTTTATTTAACAAAATCTAAACTAAATCAGTGAAAATAAATAATGAAAATAAATCAATAAAATTATCATATACGTAACAGACGAACATACGAAACACTCAGTCATCTGAACGGTGGTGCAAACATTCTTACAATTGCGAGAACGATTTCTGCATGTCGCATAACCAAGAAAGATTTCATTTCGCAGAAATGAAAGCAGGCTGCTCGTGACCTTGGCTCGCGAAGGTGTTAGGCCCGTGTTCCACGAGCACGGTAATAGCCGGTTAGGGGACAATCGGAGCTTTCCGACGACAGCGAAATTCGAAGCGACGCGCGTTTCATTATGATAATCGGCCGAATTACGGTAATCGCTCGCGCGACGGGAAAAGCAGCGCCGATAAAAGGATTGTGAGTGTTCAGCGGGTCGCCTCATGAATACGTATCTATATTTACGGTGTGACTCACAGTAAATAACGAAGGAGCTGGTGCGATACTGGTGGCCGACAATTTGCCGTTCATCAAATCACTCGTTAATGTGCACCGTGTCGGCCCGATAACGATCCGCCAGTCTTCATTCACCGTCCAAAATAACAGGCCAGGGAGTGGGGGGAAGAGAGAAGAAGAAGAAGAAGGAAGAAACACATAATCGGTTTTATTAAGTGGTCGAGTCGCGCGCCGCATTAGACTCGAAGGATTCGCGCGTGCGCTTCGCAACAATACGATTCAGCAACGTTCCGCTCGCTGTAATAACATATGATTCATCGGTCGATTGAGATGGATCGCATCGAACTGCAATTGCTCGGGTGGTTTCGCGAGCGAAAACACGGGAGGGACGGAAACCATAATGCTCGGGCGCATTATCCTTTCGGGCAGCACGTGAATCATACTTTTAAGAGCAACGCGACGTTCCGGATTATAGTGCCGCGATCGCGTGTTCGCAATTTTCGTTGAACCGATGTTTATTCTTGCCGCGTCAGCGAATGCGAACGGTGCGAGTCGTCACGTGGTTGTCGATGGAAATTCTATATATAATTATTTCTTCACAATTTTTCGCAATTACTGAAATTATAAAAATGTTCCCGCCTATCGCAATAAAATTGCGATTTACATAGGTGGCATTTATTACTCTGGTGTTTATCAATGCTTGCAAATTAAATTTCAACGAACAATCGGAGGAGATTTCCGCGGAATTATCGCTCGAATCGTATAAACCGTGTTACGCCATTTCTAGCCGTTTTTCCTGATCGCATAAGCGGCTCTCGGGGAATTGGGGCAAGTAGATACGGACCGACCCTAACCAGACACGGCGAGCTAACCACAGACGCATCCTTATTCAGCGCAAACAAAGTTTACGGCCTTCGCAATGTACATATTTATATAATAAGGAGGAAATGGTGCGCGCACGTACTTAGAACCACGATCATGCTCCTTCCGAGGCATGAGAGCGTTGTGTCGAGGCAAGCCAGCCGGGAAATAAATTTTTGCGGACTACATCGCCGGACCAAGGAAATTGCTAATCGACTTCAAAGAGAAACGCGACGCGCGGGGCTAATGCGAAATGATGTGAAGCCGTAAAATCTGTCACGGAGATTAATAACAATAACTCTGCTCTCTCTCTCTCTCTCTCTCTCTCTCTCTCTCTCTCGCGCGCGCGCGCGCGTGGAAATTCTGGTCGTCGAACAATGAGGAACGATTTTGCGGTTGAACCGCGTCCAAGGAATTCTCCACGGTTCCCCGTTCAACTCTGGGGAATCTGGAGACTTTCAAAACAATTTGATGACCCTAAACGGTCGTCAGCGTACACGCTTTCCGCCGCAAACAAACCACTAATTCCGACGCGAAACGACTTTTAACCTACAGAGCTTTTATTGCCTAATGGAGGATTTAGAAAGTGAGATTTCGTAAAATTCAATTACAACGAACCTGCTGCATACATGAACGAAAAATTCGATGGTAATCTTGAAGTTCATCTTGAATGCACCAATAAATGGTTTATACGTTTTATTATACTCTATCTACGAGTGTCGAACACTTATTTTCACTTGAACCCTTCCAGAGAAGGAGGTTCTAGTTTTATAGTTCCTGCAAATGGGGGTGAAAGCGATTATGGACGCGAGCGAGATATTTACGTTTTCATTCGCAACGAGCAAAGTAGTATGTTGCGTTTCGATCGTAGGTCGAAGGTCGAAGGCAAAGAATGGAAGCGACCGATCGACAACGTTCCAGGCGGTCCTACGCGCGGTATATTTATCAGGATGTTTAGATTTAGTAAAACAGTGGGCCAAAAATATATAGGGCAGTCAAACGGCACAGGAATAAATGGCCGGCTATTTTCACCGGGCGTCGAAGGAACAAAAGTGTTTCAAAACAGCCCGTGGGTCACAAACCGCTGACACGGATTGTCTGTAGCTATTTATATCCAGACGGGAGAAAAATAGCCCGGCTCGCTGACGAATAGCTCTATCTTTGGTGCGAATCCGCCGCGAGCTATCGCAACGATGCGCTCGCGCGTGCCGGGAACAACATTTCGAACGTGTCTTCGCCATTCTTGAGATGACCGGTCAGATTTGGAACTGCTTTCAACGTTGTTCGGATTCGCACTTTCCTTTGACGCGTCCCTCGATCACGTTTTACGATTTTCGATCTCGGAATTAATTTTCTACTTCGATGGAATTTTCTCGTAGAATACCGAGTTAGTTTTTGTGTATGGTCGGTACTAGACTAGTAACTTTTTAATTCTAGTGTAGTAGAAAATAGAGGGTTAAAGTGAATTGCACCTCTTCGTTACTATTAAAACGATACTTTCCAAATGTGTATTTTAGTGGTCCAAACAAATTATAGTCGCAAGGTGATTACTTGGACAGTAAGTAAGGGAATGTTGAAGAATAGACCAATATATATTTTTATTTTTCTAGTGCTCAAATCAGCTCCCGAACTGACTTAAATATTTTCCTGTGACCTCCACTTACAATTAGTCTTATCTACTATACACGATACAAAAACCTGGTTCACGATTGGCGAACGAATCAATCATCGAAACGAATCGTAATTGCGTCGTTCGATTCCTAGAACGATTTTCTCAGCAACGCCACTTTCGCGAGAGAGCTGAAACCGAATATATCTCTATCGATGCGAGATCAATGTTGACGCAGAATTGTTCCAATGTTAGCGTTCCAAGAAGATGGCCATTTCGTTCGCGGTTAATCGCTGGGTTCTGCGAACAACTATTCTAAAGCATACCGTCGCGTTCGAAACTCAAATAAATATATCGATAGTATCGGCGCAATCGATACCGCGTTATGAACGTTCACACTGTCCACCCACTTGACGACACAGCGTTCGAAATAACGGATGAAATCATTCAGCATCGCCGGAGATGCGTAGCTTGGGTCGCGGCTGCCCCGAAGAGGCGTGGGTGAAAGATCAAAGAAAAACGCGGACTTCCGTTGACGTTGCACCGCACTATTTCCGCGAATGATTTCACGCGAATCGCTGCCGCCTGACCTTCGTTTCCTAAAAGCAATCGCGAGATGCGTTTCTGGTTAAGTGGATCGGCCCTGCTCAAATAAACGATGGTGCATCTGCTGCGGAACTAATGGCTCGAACAGATCTAGGATGATCGAAATAACTATTAAGCCCGCGAACCGTACTCGAATTTTATTTACGACCGACGTTTTTGCGAATAAATTGCGTTCTCTTCTCTATGCGTCATTACTAGACGGATTTGATGCATTCGCGGCGCAAACAAATTGGTGCAACTAAAAATAGCGGAAACATTAACAGAATATAAGAATGTCAGTGCATTTTCTGCAACTCATCAAGATCGTTAAACGGCACAAAAATGGCCGGCTATTTTCACCGGCGTCGAAGAAATAAAAGTGTTCAAGAACAAACGAAATAGTTACCGTTTCCTGCAATCGGTATCGACAATTTTTACTTTGCATAAAGATACGCGGTCTAGTTCTGATGTTAAAAATACTTTTATTAGCCTCGCTAAAAATAATCACCAGAAATGGAAAAATTCATTAAGAAATCTATGTACTCAGTCTTGGACAGATTTAACTGTTCAGGGTGGGTTTATCGATCGACGAAGTCACGCAAATGTCAAATGTCAAATGCCAAATGCTTTTTAAGCTAGCATAAAAATAAAAGAATTATTGATGAAGTATTTGCGTGTTCCGCTGCGTTCTTTTGTGCAGGAAATGATACACGGAATATCTTCAAGATGATCTGGCGTGCAAAATCTTTTCTTCAGCACTTTTATTATTAGAAGCATAAATCCAGAGATATGATCCAAGAGTTTAACGCATTCGCGTTTGCATACTTAATTGTATGAAAATTAGAAAAGGCGGAATTTTTCATTCGTTGATAAGGAGGTCTCTTGTGGTAAAAGTGTTATTCATTTTTACTGATATACACGTTTTCGTGTACTTTAGACACTTGTAAGCGCTTTGATCAATAGTCTACATATTTGTAAATCACAAGAAAATGTGTATAGTAACAAATAACGATTTCTGTTTCAATTAGAAGGAATCTTTGAATCGATGTATTAAACAATGCGAGTTTGCATGAAGATCTTCAAGCTTGTACTATTCGAGTGGACCTTCAGAGAGCATATTATCGTCCGAAACTCATATGGTTCGCATTACACGGACAGTAAATCTTCTCGTGTCACGGAGGAACCGAGGGAAGAGAGGGGTGAGAGGAAGAAGCATCATCGCGTCCAGCGAATGACTTCAATTGCCGAAACATTCGGTACGATGACGGCACTCAGTCTTCTAAAACGGTGAAACGAAAATTGATTACTTCAAAATCGACTACGAAAAACATTGCTTCGTGAAAATGACTGCTGCCGTCCCGGAACTTTTACACTATAAACCACAGTTAAAATGACCGGTTTTCTATTCCACAATTATTGAAATTGTAAAAACGTTTGATAGGAAATTACTGAATTGATTTCTTCATTTGAGGAAATATTATAATGAAATTCGTACGAAGTTTAAGTAAAGTCAATCTACTCTCTTTTATACGACGTGTCACCTTTATATGTTTTGTGCTCGACTGTGTTAACTTATTAGCGAACAAGATGTGCATATTAATTCGTTATAGAAACACAATTTTAGCTGTAAAAAGAAATTGTAGAACCTCTCTGATTTTCCAACCTGTTAGAGGGAGAATTTTTCGACTCGCTCCAAAACGATATTGCTAAAGCACTGTTTATAAAATTTTCGGGAAGTACTACTTAAATATCACGAGACAAAATGTGCATATTTATTCATTGTAGAAACACCATTTTAGCTATAAAAAGAAATTGTAGAACTTCTCTGATTTTCCAACCTATTAGAGGGAGGCTTTTTCAACTCGCTGCAAAACGACATTGCGAAAGCACTGTTTATAAATCTTTCAGGAAATACTACTTAAATATCACGCAACAAGATGTGCATATCGATTCGTTGCAGAAACACAATTTTAGCTATAAAAAGAAATTGTGGAACCTCTCTGATTTTCCAACCTATTAGAGGGAGACTTTTTCGACTCGCTCCAAAACGACATTGCGAAACAACTGTTTATAAATTTATCAGAAAATACTACTTAAATATCGCGCGACGGTATGCACATATTGATTCGTTATAGAGATACAATTTTAATTCGAAAAAGAAATTGTGGAACCTCTCTGATTTTCCAATCTGTTAGAGAGAGACTTTTTCGACTCGCTCCAAAACGACATTGCGAAAGCACTGTTTATAAAACTTTCGGGAAGTACTACTTAAATATCACGTAATAAGATATGCATATCGATTCGTTATAGAAACACAATTTTAATTGTAAAAAGAAATTATGGAACCTCTCTGATTTACCAACCGGTTAGAGGAAGACTTTTTCGACTCGCTGCAAAACGATGTTGCGAAAGCACTGTTTATAAATTTTTTGGGAAATAATGCTTAAATATCACGCAACAAGATGTGCATATCGATTCGTTGCAGAAACACCATTTTAGTTATAAAAAGAAATTGTGGAAATTCTCTGATTTTCCAACCTATTAGAGGGAGACTTTTTCGACTCGCTCCAAAATGATATTGCGAAAGCACTGTTTATAAAATTTTCGGGAAGTACTACTTAAATATCACGTGACAAGATATGCATATCGATTCGTTATAGAAACACAATTTTAATTGTAAAAAGAAATTGTGGAACCTCTCTGATTTTCCAACCTATTAGAGGGAGACTTTTTCGACTCGCTCCAAAACGACATTGCGAAACAACTGTTTATAAATTTATCAGAAAATACTACTTAAATATCGCGCGACGGTATGCACATATTGATTCGTTATAGAGATACAATTTTAATTCGAAAAAGAAATTGTGGAACCTCTCTGATTTTCCAACCTGTTAGAGAGAGACTTTTTCGACTCGCTCCAAAACGATATTGCGAAAGCACTGTTTATAAAAGTTTTCGGGAAGTACTACTTAAATATCGCGCGACGGGATGCACATATTGATTCGTTATAGAGATACAATTTTAATTCGAAGAAGAAATTGTGGAACCTCTCTGATTTTCCAACCTGTTAGAGAGAGACTTTTTCGACTCGCTGCAAAACGACGTTGCGAAAGCACTGTTTATAAATCTTTCAGGAAATACTACTTAAATATCACGCAACAAGATGTGCATATTTATTCGTTGTAGAAACACCATTTTAGCTATAAAAGGAAATTGTACAACTTCTCTGATTTTCCAACCTATTAGAGGGAGACTTTTTCGACTCGCTGCAAAACGATGTTGCGAAAGCACTGTTTATAAAATTTTCGGGAAGTACTACTTAAATATCACGCGACAAGATGTGCATATCGATTCGTTATAGAGATACAATTTTAATTCGAAGAAGAAATTGTGGAAATTCTCTGATTTTCCAACCTATTAGAGGGAGACTTTTTCGACTCGCCGCAAAACGACGTTGCAGGGGCCGCGCGCGGCGTTTCGAAAGCGCGGTTTATACGCGGTTATCGCGATTCTCGTTCTCCGATGAATGAGATTGTTGGCCGGTGAGTCACGGCGGCGTAGTAAAGTCTACGGGCGTTAGTTAGCCCGCGAAAGAACGCGGCAGACGTCACCGTGCGAGAACCGGCGTGACGTGTCGCGCACCGTTGAAATTTTAAAACCACCGAGGAGGAGAGGACCGTCGTTCGCCGAAGGTCTTCTGGCGAACCGAGCCTCGCCGAATGCTAATTTACGGACACCGGTGGTGGTATCGGTGCCAAGGCTGAGTCACGGTAGCGATCCGCCGCCCTCGCCTCCGAAACCCGAACCCGAAACCCGTCGTCCCGCTGAAAATTCACTCGCGCGAGCCAAGCTTCCCGCGAAACCCGTGCACCGGCCGGATCATCGAATGGAATTCTATAAACGCTCGAACTGCATCGAGCGTGATTCAGTGCTCGACGTCACGACTGCAGATCGCCGGATTAAGTATGCTGATGAATCGCCGGCTGCTACATACTTTCTCGGTAAAGGTTCCTGCGAGAGGTTTTGCGAAAGCGGCGACGACGTTAACCAGACTGTTATCGCTAACCACCGGCCGGCTATTTTTTGCGATTTGTTAGTTGCTAGAAGTCGTTCGAACGCGGAGTGTTTGATTGTATTGAAAGCACCTGTGGTTTCGGGGCGAACAGGATCCGAGACACATTTTGTTCGAGGAGTTTGTTATGCTTTCTTTCGGAATGATTTTATTACGATTCGATGTACGTCCTGAATGTTCTTTCGTAATTTACTGGAGGTAGTTGGACTCGAAGCAATTTTAACTAAAGAATTTGGATGTTTCGTCTGATTTAGTATAGTTTCGTTACGTATGAACTTCTTCGTATGGAATGTTTAAGAATTTGTTAAACACCAAGGCGTTCGGTAATGAAGGAATTGGTTTGAATCAGAGTACAGTAGAACCTCGCTGGTTGCAACCACGTTCATTGCAACGTAATTCCCGTTCGTTGGATAGTATTTTCTCCCACCACAAGGCGTTCAAGGTTCTAGAACTCGTGGTGGGGATTATGGTCTACGTGGAAACAAAAGGACACTACGAATCAGTATGATTGTTTTCTCGATTTTTGTTTTACCGTGTATTATTTTTCTGTGATGCTTCGTAGAGGGCTTTATAGAATAAAATCAAATAAGTTATTTCGGTTTTCCTTACGTTTAGGTGCACTGACATTTAACGCGTTGGGGGCACAGTGACATTTTCTGACAAACTGCACGGAGATCTAATTGTAAGATCGCCGAACCCATTTTTTGGCACGAACAAACTTATGACGGTGCAGTCTCATTTTTCAATGGCGTAGCCATATCGAGATGGCTTATCCGCCGACAAGGGTCCGGTGCCCGGCAAGAGGACACGGGAGATTAATGTCGGCCGAAACGGTCGCCGGGTATACCTTACGGGGAGCAAGCGTCATCCCACATGGTGGCGGCCTTGCCTAAAACCCGGCATCTTACGAAACAGGGCACGTGGCTGCGGTGGCCATCGGGGTGTGGTCTCTCTCTCCGCGGTTTCTCCCGTTACATCATCACGAATACACGGCCAAGTCTAGTCATGCAGTTTGCTGGGTGGCTGGCATTCCAATTTTCCCCCTTTTCCTCCCCTTAATCCTCCCGGCGTCCAGGAGGATTCGTCGCGCGGGCCGCAGCATTACGTGGCGCGCATAATCGACCGCGAGTCTTAATTAACGTTCGCGATTATTCGTTGGCAGCCCGTTTGCCGGCGATGCCGACTGCGTTACGCGCGCCGCATTAAATCGCTATACCGTACAGCTGCTGAATCTCTTGTACGGCACGTTTCCATTTTGGTCTACTGCCGCTGATTTATGATACGCGAGAGAGAGAGAGAGAGAGAGAGAGAAAGAGAGAGAGAGGGAGATCAACAGTTTACGATTGCTTACTCGAGCAGAGGCGAGCTCGGATTTCGTTTTTCTTTTTTTTTTTTGCTTTTCGTTACAATCTGTACGATTTTCAAGGAAACACTCGGAAATTATTCATTCTTTTGCATCGAGGCGTTATCGTTTCCTAAGTGCCTTTTTTAATCAAATAAATTCCCTTGCAGCTCGGGTGACAATTAAAGTAATTTAAGATTGATTGAAGCTTCTGGTGAAAATGTGTACAAGTGCTAACAAAAATCAAGTTTTATTTCGAAGAGTTCTCTCACTGTCAGTTTTACGGGACAGTAAAAATGGAAATATATACAGGATCGAATTGGAACGAGTTTTAGCAGGAAATGTGAAGCTCGTCGAAATTGGGAAAAAATATATGAATATCTGCCGTTGATTTATGATGTGTTCATAGTGCAAAAGTAGGTTTTGTATCCCTATTTTGGTTGATGCGGAGGTGTGTGTTTATTTTCAGAGTAATGTGGGAAGTAATGGTGATTAATATCTCTGAAGGTGGAATTGTAACACAGTTCTGAAATGCTATTCTTACTGTTCTAACGACGCCTTTGCTATGAATAACTAACTAGCTCCGCTAATTGTCTAGACGGTGTTTCAAGTGTTTAGCTCCTATTTCGTTCACGATAGAGCGGTTATATCTGGAAGCTTTTTTGCCTTACAAGGAAACCAATAAATTGTCGGTGGAGCTATAAAGGTTTACAGAATATGAATTGTAAGCTTCATGCTTTCGGTACTCAACGCGAGAATAATGTTACATCAGGTACAATATGCTACTACGTACTCGGAGATAATTATTACTCGAGAACTCATAAAACAGTATCTCTATACCAAATGAAACTCGGAAGACAAAAACAGCGAAACGATTTTTATTCGCCTACGTCCAACCGCAAACATGCATAAATGTTTAATTCATTGTTATTATACATCAGGTGATATTTCAAGAAAATGACAAGAGTGTATTTGTTGAAGTCTAATTGATTTAATAGCTCCCAGTAAGAACAATTTAATAATTCCATTGATGCCGACAGATCCCAAGTGAAACATTCGTAATTTTTCGTTAATTCTTGCGAATTATAGGGTGTAGAAGTGGCATGCCAATTCCTTCGCGAATAATTGACAGTTCCCGTCCGCCCGGAGCCACCAAGGTTTTTGAACCGCGAGTAATTACCGCGCGGGTAATTATCGCGCGAGAAATGTGACGCCGCGCGGTGTTTCCAGGTGAATGAGGACCAACATTGCGGTCAGAAATATTTCATTAGTCGTCCGAGCGTTTCTGTTTGCGACGGGAAAAGACCACTCACGCCTCGGAGGCACAGTCGTCCTTAAACACGAGCATTTCCACGGAATGATAGTGTTCGTTCCTGCAGTTAATCCGCCGTTCGCAATCGTTGCTTCGAAGAACCGGGAAAACCGAGATCGAAAGTAACTGGGAGCGAAAGTAACGTTGCAAATCACTGAGAATCTGTCATAGACATTACCACAAATTCTGTGGTGCAGAATTACAGTCAAAGCTACAATGAAATTACTCCTGCAACCGACCAAACAACCCTTAACTGTGGAATTGAATCTGACACTTCGCGGAATTAATAAAATAAATAATAAATATAAAAGCCGAAGCCCTTGTGAAACTAAATGAGAAAGAATTACGTTTTTATTCGATAAGAATTTAACTATAGAGTTTTGGGATTGACGAGTATACTCGTGCAGGATTTGTGGCGGCTCCGGGCTCATTTCGATGAACTCTATCCATTTAACCCCAAAAGGAAGCATTTCTTCCGAACCAGAATATTTCCGAAGAAAATATATATTATAGAATATTTCCGAAGAAAATAAATATTTCAGAAAATGAGGCTATGTACTCGTACAATACCGAAGTATCTAGTAATATATTAAATACAAACAAATTTAATAACGTAAAAAATATTTTGAATAATGATACACCAAGGGTTAAGAGGAGACACAAACCAGGAAAATCGACTAACATTTTTTCGCAGAGAACTATTAGCCACCGGAATTTATTATTTTCCAGTTACACAGATACGTATGTACAAAAGCTAGAAAGAATTTTGTCATTCTCTACCGCAAAGAAACTACGGTTAACCTCTCCTGCGATTGATACTAGAAATTTTTATTTCGAAAACTTAGTCCACAGATTTCGGAATGCGCTACGAGAAAATTCGTGAATGTTCGATGTGCGGCTGAATGAATTTTTCGATTTCAAGCGTTCGCGGCCGGGCAGAAACGAGCCTGGTCGGTTACCAGACCGGGCCCGCGAATCGAATAATTTATAGTCGTCGGTTTTTCGTGATTACGCTCGCGGCGCCGGTGTAACGATAGAAAACGGGTGGGACAGGACACGGATCGTGGTCACGGGTCCGATAACGCCGCGGGAGTTCGCGATACATTCTTCTTTACTGCAACGACACCGTAATCTGGGAATCTCGCCGATAAATCCCGAACTATTCCGGGATCAAACGCCGCCCGGACGCCGGGCCGAGTTATTGGCAATTTTCTCGTAATTTATGCACGGGTCGTTCCGTATCGTATCCCTGATTACACCGTGTTGCGGCGCGCCGGTTCTTTATCAACCGGCCATTACCCGGGACCGTGCCCGGCCCGATATTTATACCGCGGATTCGTATAAAGGGCGACGCGCCCCTCGTTATTTTCGGTTCGGTATTATTCGGCGACCCCATTCTAGCCGAGGTGCCGTGCATTTTCGACAAGGTGAATGCACGTGCCCGCGGCCGGTGATTAATCGGCGGTACGCGCATCGTTGGCCATTATCCAATCCGCGACGCTGGCGCCAGTCATAAATTAATCGTTTCCGCGAAACCCAGGGACCCACCCTTTCCGCGCGTCGTCGAAACTAACGACTCCCGCTATAATGTAGAGTAAAAATTTGTGATCGATTATCTCAATGTTATCTTCCGACTGGACAACCTTCAACCGCATCAATGCAATTTGTAAATTTCGATTTTGCCCAGTACACATGTCACTGTAGGCAATAACATGGCTTCAAAAGCTACCTCTTGCGATCCTCTAGAAGCAATCGTTTCGTCCCACACATACATATTAACTTTATTATCATGGACATTGTGAGAACCCTCGTTTAAGACGTACATATTTCGCTTGTAATATGCGATTGAGACAGACAATTTCGGGTAAGATAACGATTTTTTGTAAATCAAACTATGCCACCTACCTCTATCAATTGGACTTACACCACTTTTATAATCGATGATTATGGAATTTCATTTGCCGACCGATTTTAGGTTGTACAAAACGGGGGATTTATTTGAGCAATTAAACACGGACCAGTTATATATAAGAAATTTACATTAAATTAAGCATGAATTACGTGATATTTCCACTTTTCTCAAAAATGGACTTACACCACTTTCAAAATAAACACGAGCCCGGAGCCGCCACAAATCCTGCGCGCGTCTCGGTGTTAAGCGTCGAAGATTCTCGGAAAGAGCCGCCACAAATTCCCATCGGGTTCCCGAAGGTCCGGTCAGTATGATTTCTCGTAATGCCCGCGACCGGGCATGGACAGCGTTCATTAGAAGGGAAGTGATTCCACCGAAGTACAAACAGGAACGAATAGCCTCGGACGCGTTATAAATCGTCGGCGGGCCTCCCCACGTCGTGGGATCGGATTGTGATACGCCGATTAACCGGCCGAGGAAGATATAATCCCTCGGGTTCGACTCGTAACCGAGCGTAATGCACGAGCCGTATCGGGCCTCTACGATATTACGTTTATTACGCGTTCCGCCGATACGCGGAGGACCGAACGGCGCCAACCAGCCGGCCACTCGACGCACCTACGTACCTTACACGCACCTTACGTATGTACGTACGAACACGAACGCGAGAACCATCGCGAGCCCGTTCTCTCGTACCTTTGCTCTACGCGGCATTTATTTCCATTCGGGGAACACGCTCGACCCGCGAGTCGCCTCGAAAAACTCCCGCTGGATCCGAAAAGTATCCGAACGTCGACGAGTGACCGAAAAATTGGCACCGTTTTGGAACCTTTTAGAAATGACAACTTACGTCGTGAATCGGTGCGAATTTTCGAGTTCAGCAGACAATCAGTTTCTGAGATATCCGAGGTTAAAGTTCGTTCACCCGTCAACAGCATGTACCAGAATATACTAGAATATATCAGAATATGATAGAACATATCACAATATACCAGAATGTACCAAAATATACCCGAATATACCAGAGTATACCAGAATATATTAGAATATATCAGAATATACTAGAATATACTAGAATATACCAGAATATACCAGAGTATACTAGAATATACCAGAATATAGCAGAATATACAAGAATATATTAGAATATACCAGAATATACCAGAATATGCCAGAATAGAACATAATATACTGTAATATACCAGAATATACCAGAATATACTAGCATATACCAAAATATACCAGAATATACCAAAATATACTAGAATATACTAAAATATACCAGAATATAACAGAATATACCATAATATACCAGAATATACTAGAATACGTTATAATATAACAGAATATACTACAATATACTACAATATACTAGAATATACTAGAATATACCAGGATATTCCAGAATATACTAGAATATACCAGAATATAACAGAATATTCCAGAATATACAAGAATATACTAGAATATACCAAAATATACCAGAATATATCAGAATATATTAGAATATACCAGAATATACAAGAATATGCCAGAATATAACATAATATACTATAATATACCAGCATATACTAGAATATACCAAAATATACCAGAATATACCAAAATATTACAGAATATACCAAAATATTCCAGAATATACCAAAATATTCCAGAATATACCAAAATATTCCAGAATAGACTAGGATATACCAAAATAGACTAGGATATACCAAAATATATCAGAATATACCAGAATATACTAGAATATACTAGAATATGCTAGAATATAGTATAATATACTAGAATATACTAGAATATACCAGGATATTCCAGAATATACTAGAATATAGCGGAATATAATAGAATATACCACAATATACCAGAATATATCAGAATATACTAGAATATATCAGAATATACCAGAATATACTAGAATATACCAGAATATATCAGAATATACTAGAATATACCAGAATATACCATAATATACCAGAATATAACAGAATATACTAGAATATGCTAGAATATACCAGAATATATCAGAATATACCAGAATATACTAGAATATACCAGAACATACCATAATATTCCAGAATATAACAGAATATACTAGAATATAGATTTTAGTCACTTTTTAGTCTAGATTTTCGGCGCCTGTATTCCTCGATATTAAGGTCGGTATCTATGATATCCATGATATCACACAACAATATTTCAATCATTGTAAGCCATTTCCAAGCAAGCCAGCTCCGATAAACGCAATTGCAAGTTGCAACAGAAATCGTAAAACACAGAGAGCTAATAACGATTCATGGTGTTAACATAGATAAACTTCTCGATAAAAACACCTCGAAACACGGCTTCGAACAGTGCGTAAGCAGGTTAAAAGCAAACTAGTGTTCATGAATTGCAATTTTATGAAGATGTATTCTCTATTCTGTGTGAAAACTGTCAGTGATTTTTCAAGAAAACTCGTTCTCTGTATTTTAAATTATACCACATTCCGCTCTGCGATATTAACCTTTTACTAATATTCTGGTTATTACGCTCCTCCTCTTGCGGATACTTTCAAGTAACAACGCGAACCGTTCGTTTCGAGAATATTATAATGTTTCCTGCTGCCTTCGGACGAGGGGACACAATTTGTTATAGGACATTGTCCGATCGATAGAGTGTCGGGGCGGGGGAATCGACAATTAACTCAATTTCATTCTTCGACACGACCCGATCGTTCAATCAACTCGGTGCTCTCACACTTTGAGCCGTGCCGTTTATCGAAATCGATTGCTCGGAAGCGTGCAAAATTCGATTACACGCGCGTCCGTCTCACGTTCGACCGAAGGTCGAATCGAGCCCTCGCTATACTCGATTTTGTGTTACTCGATGCACGAAAGATCTTGTCGATATTCGAAGAGAACGGAGTACAGTGAATTCTCGACGTATGTCAACTATGCGGCTCTTGCCAGCGTCGTGTATCGTCCAGGAGGTTCCCCCGCGGTAGTGGGGATAATTCCGCGACGTTTATCATCCAATCCTTGGCGACATATATAGGAAAATCACTGTAGTGACTCGACTCTTCGTCGCTCTCTCAATATTTAATCTAATCGTTCATTCAAATATCAATACTCCTCAAATACGTCTACAATTTCACTTCTGAATCGTTTCTAGTGATTTAACATGCATCATCTTTTGGTCAATAATTAATTTAAAGTAGATTATTAGCTGTAGAGGTGAAAAATCCTTCTTGTTCATTCAAAATAAATTATTTAAAAAGAAAGTTGAAAGGACTATTTAAAAACTGAATGTATTCTATTTGATCAATTTTCTTTGCTTTCCACGGAATTCATCGAGATGGCTCAAAAACAAACATCAAAGAAAAGTCATAAAATCCTCAGTATCTACAAACACAAGTTCAGCTTTCATGTTCCAATTAGTTAGAGTATAATAAACGGCGCATAACGACTTTTTGCAACACCGCGTGGCACGTTTCCGGGCCGCTTCCAGTAATTGTTATCTTGTGCAATAAAATGTTGCGGGACATTATTCAGAGCCCCGGCGATTACGGGGTATTATAAAATCAGCGTTGCGACGAAGCAAGCAGGAAGACCCTCCGACCAAACAAAATACAAATTGCGAGCATTTCACATGATAAATGTCCAGATAGTGCAATCACGGGGTTGCTAACGAGATGTGTTTCGCATGCTAGAGATGGCAATTAAGGCTATCCAAGGGATACGTGGACTTTCGCTGTTACGACCGAGGGAATCGAGGGGGGGGGGGGAAGAAGAAAAAAAAACCGGCATATATGGCGTCCGTGTATGAGAAAATCTGTTCGCAAGGAAACGCGTACCGGCGGCCTATCCATGAATATGGAATCTCGCTGGAAATCGTGTGCTCCGCGTCTCGGTTAATAAAACGTAATGGATTGAAATTTATGCATACCACGGGAAGCCCTCGCTATCGGCCTTCTTTTCTCTATTTTTTTTTTTTCAAATCGATTCTGTCACCTTGTTGACAGCGATCGGTAATGGAACACCGATATTATCGGCATACGATTTGCATACCTTTGTCAGACTAATCATCCACGATCCCGGCGTTTCCGAGCCACCCGGTACATCGTGGTTCCAGGTTCGATCGGAACCGCGACATTTCACAAACGAACGATTCAATTCGATTCGATCTCGGATTAATTGATTCTTATTAAGTTCGAGTCCCGTGCTCGCGAATCTCTGTTATCGCAGAACCGGCAAAAGTCGTGGCAAAGACGATGATCGGCGCGGCGCGGCGCGGCGCCGATACATCGAACCACGACTAATTAGTAACATGAATAATTCATTACGGGGCCGGTCGCCCGTGGAAACCAACGATGATAGAATGTAACCAGGTGAGAGAGAGTTTTATGTTTTATTGGCGCGCGAAGTCTCAGGGGAAACGGCCGACGACGATTCTTTTCACGCGGAGGCACGGGACGCCGCGGACATAATGGCTGTCCCACCGTGGGATTAACATAATGAAACGACCGTAAACGTCTTCATCTCGCGTTATGCTTCCTGCTGGCGAGCCTCCGCCCGCGGTTTTCGCGTTTCCAGCAGACCCGCCGCGCCGAACCATAAACTATAATGCGAACGCGCGTCGCCAGCCGACCCTCTCCTGCAGTCGAATGCGCAGTAGGTCAGAAAAGTAGTATCACATTTTGTAGCGATACATTTTTTCCCTGTTGGTCTGTTAAATTGTTTAACAGCCGAGAGCCGAGGTCTCGATGGATTCTTACTGGAAGGTAATTTATTTAATGGGGCTCTTCTCGCGTGGCAGGTATAAAAGTGAGCTTGATGCATTTTCTATTTTGACGTGAAACTTCTTGGAATTGGAAGAGACGTCTTTGGACCAGAAGAAACTGTTCTTTTTTTTTAGTTGTATTTGCCTTATTTATTTATTGGGCAGCGTGCAATCGTACCAATGCGCTGGTAGAAACCTTTTCTTTGCTTCTTTACGACACACAGTGGTTCAGATTGGAAAATCGTGTAACATTTTTGTAACTTTTAAATTGTAAAATTTAAATAACTTATATAAATAATTTAAATAATTTTTAAACTTTATATAATATTAGAAACTTGAACAAGATAATGTTGAATTGCTAACCTACGGATAGGTTACAGAAGAACTGTATCAAAATTGGTGTTGTTGTTGTTATTATTATTATTACACTTTTTATTTTAAATATTTAGTAATTCTAAAGCTTCTGCTTCTAATAGCCTGACCTTTTTCGGTAAGGTTTTTCTTGTAATGCTGGATATATGTGTATGGATCAGATGTTAAAAGCAATCGATTTAATATGTCTTCGTTTGTGCATAATCTTGAATTTTTTCGCATGTTTCTACATCTTATGCGTTTAAAATCTTTATGACGCGTTTCTTGGGCCTGTTCTGAAAGTTGCCCTATTGGCAACAACGCATTTTTCATAATTTCCGTCCCATGTACTAGCAATTTATGATTTATAATTTTGTACATAAAGAATCTATAATAAAAAATGGATATTTATATAACATCGACCTCAATGAATTATAAAATTTTTTGCCATACTTTTATAAGAAACAAAACTTAAAACAAAACTGAACAAAACAACTTTTTGATAAGCAGAAAATATTTCGAATGCTCGCTATGAATGCTCGGACGGTTCTGATGCATTTACAAAACAAAAACGTGAAAAATTTGTTACATTTCATTGAGTATTACTTTTTCACTAAATTTTATACGGTAATTTTTAATATATGGAGCGGTTCCCTATAATGAAAGAACGCTCTCTAATGTAAATAAATAGAACACAAAAATATTGAATAGGAACATCAGAACTTCTGATAGAAAGAATGGAATTTTTTGGATAGAAAACACTATCCATCAAAAATCGAACTATAAGACGTCATTGCCACTAAAAGACTATATCAAACTGTCTAAATACCTTCTATTTAGAGACTGATGGACATTCAAGAAATACTATATATCGATTGTGAAATGTCGCACGATTTTCCAATCTGAACCACTGTGCGCCACTTTGAAATGGCAAAGCGGTTAAACTGATAAACGATCAATTTTCGTGTATAAGGTCGCCACGTCAGCCCGCGAACGGTTCTATGCGATCGCTAACGTCGTCCAGCGTGTCCAGATCGATCACTATGTTTGCCAGAGGCTCGATACGGATCCGCTCGCGGTATTTACCAACAATATCGTCGCGCGGCTTCAGCCGGTGCGATCACGTACCGTTGTGTACCGTCGGCTTTCCCAAGTTCACTGAAATGTTAACAGGTACACAGGCGGAATGATAAATTCGCGAACGGTGTCCGTGGTCGATCGTTCGCAGAAGCCCGATTGCGCGATCGTTCGGCTGCGCCGTTCAGCAAAGTTTATTTTGGCCTGCAGCCGAGTCTGATGTCATCGTCTTGATTGCTAGTTCAATAAAGGCCTCAAATCTAATCTCCGGCCGAACCGGTCCGAATCGAATCCTTGACACATCCGCGCAGAAGTGCAACGCACTGTTTCGTTCTTTTTGTTTTTTTTTTGTTTCTGCTCCAAATTCCGCGGGCGCGCGCGCGCGGATGACCCCGCTCTCGGCCGATGCATTATTATAGCGTGCGCAACGTTTCTTGGCACGAAAGAGTTTCGGTTTGACAGTGATTGCTGGGATTCTAGGATCGTGTGCTGCGGAACACGACTCGCCAGATGAAACCGCCGGTACGCGTATTCCACGTTCAGAGATCGAGAGGAGCTTTAATGAACTCGTGCACTCATTTATTTTCCATTGTATTACGGTATAGGAGAGTTATTATCGCGGACGTCGCGCGCAGCTGTTTTGTTGGCCCCGTAATGAATTATTAGAACGTACGCACAGAATGTTCAAATATATACCGAGAATTCGCCGGACGAAGCGGTGCAACATTTGCCGATTTGTTCAGCCCCTAGGAATTATTAGAACGAACGTACAGAGCGTACAAATATGTAGAGAATTTATGTGAGGAAGTAGTGCTAGCCGATTGGTTGATATTATAAAAATTGTTAGTAGGTCGTGTGAAATGTCAGATTTTAAACCATCTGCAATTTGGTCGTCCAAATGGTTTGGACAGAATGTTCGAATATATTGAGAATTCGCCTGACGAAGCAAACAAAAATTTGCTGATTTGTTCACACAGAGTGTACAAATAATGTAGAGAATTTATGTGACGAAGTAGTGCTAGCCGATTGGTTGATATTATAAAAATTGTTAGTAGGCCGTGTGAAATGTCAGATTTTAAACCATCTGCAATTTGGTCGTCCAAACAGTTTGGACAGAATGTTCAAATATATTGAGAATTCGCCTGATGAAGCAATCCCAAATATGCTGATTTGTTCACACAGAGTGTACAAATATGTAGAGAATTTATGCGAGGAAGTACTGCTAGCCGATTTGTTGGTCTTATAATAATTGTTAGTAGGTCGTGTAATATGAAATGTCAGATTTTAAATCATCTGCAATTTGATCGAACAAATTCAAGTTCGAAGACATTCAACTTCTCGAGTGAGGCACCACTAAAAATTGCTATAACATTATTCGAAATACTGTTTATATTATTAACTTTGTTTGCATCTAATAAATGACTGAACACATAAATATTGTATGAGGTATTTTCTCATTTTCACATAGACAAAACGGGCTTCGAGTTAAAATAATTCCCAGTGGAAGGTATAGAATATTTTTGTAGCCGAAAAATATTTTTTATCGATGGATAACAATACCATAATTGGACTGTGGATATAAGTTCTCATTTTGCAGTCCAATTTTATTAATTCCATAGAAAAATTTCATTGACCAACAGATTCCTCGTGATATCATACAAACGATTCTATACACGTTTCCTCGTATTTCGGACATCGCATTTGCCATAAGCGCACAGAGAACCGCAGTCTAATCGTAATGTATCAATGTAATCGCGTATACGACAAGAGAACGATGCTGCATCGAATAAGAATGATTGAAATCGTAATAAAATGATTTTATGCGGTCATAACGAGGCACTTGATGCAAATGCGTAATTACACTGGTGCGCATTAAACCGCTAGACCATGGATGGAGTAGAAACGACAAAACAAATAAAAAACAGGCTCTAAACAGCTCCCGTTGTACGCAGCATAATTTCCAACAGCCACTGTACGATTGCGTTCTCGAGTTCTGAATGAAACGTGCCACTGCCAATCGCAAACTTCTTCCCCGTTTGTTTCCGATATAAATGTTCTACATTCTGCAATCGATGCGATCCGACTGTGACAACAAACCGCGCATTATTCGAAGATAATAATAAAGAACCTCGCATATTGTCACAATTCCAGTTTACAAGCTACCTGTGTAAAGTAATGTTAGCATGCGCAGCCATGTGCACGTTGGTAATAATCCCATGTGGGGTTTTATAGCATAATAAAAAGAAAAAAAAGAGAGACACAGAGCCTTGACCTATCAAGATCGCATCGGAGTCACCCTGAAACTCCCAAAAGGACACCAAAATCCATAAACTCTCTTACGCGCGGCAAGTCAGTGACATTGTAAAATGTCTGTGAGAAGCAACGCGACAAGTTCAGCGCGCGAATCGCGGGACAATCGCCATAAACGCGGAACCGTGCGACAGGGGAATGCGAAAATCGCACACGCGCGCGCGCTCGCAAGGTATACCTTTCTCTGTGACCCCTGGCAGATCCTTCTTCTTCCGCTTTCCTCGCACAGTTTAACTTGCACTCCGCCTTTCTCTCCGTTATTCCGCTTGACCTCAAAGACGCGCGCTGGCACCGGCGAGCGGCCGCGTGACCGGCGGATGCCCGTCGACCGGACCGGAAGACACCGGGGCGGTACCAATTTGCGAACAGTTTCGCGGCGGATTCCGCGGCAGCGCACCGTGTGACTCGCGATCGATATCCGGCGGAAGTGGATCGCGGCGAAAAGTCGTTGGTAGCACGCGAGCTTTCCGGACCCGCGAACGTCGCCGCACGCTTCGGGATCCCACGAGGTGACTCGAGGCGGACACCGAGCCGCGAAAGAGAGGACCGAGTGGATTTTCACGTGCGTTTATCGATCGCACACGCGCTCTCACGCACCTACCCGCCGAACCTTTCGCGCGCGAGCTTCGAAAAGCAATGCAAGCGCGAACCGACACCGACACGGGAGCCTCTCGTTCCTTCCTACGTTCCTTCGCTCGCTCCTTCTTCCGCCGACGAGCTTCAACGTCGGCTTTCTCGCTCGGTTTTTCTCTCTTGCTCGCTCAATCATCCCGGGCCCTCTCCGTCCCGCTTCTCATTTCTGACTTTTACCTTTCTCGCTCTCGCCCTCTCTCTCTCTCTCTCCCCCTCTCGCCCAGAGCATTCACCCTCTTCCTCGGTCTCTCGGCCGAGCCTATTCCGCGTCTTTATCCCCTATTCCTTCAATCCGACTTCTCTCGTTCCGTTCCTCCGCTTCTGCTCGTTCCACGTTGCTCACCTTTCTCGCTCGATCCTCGGACACCGTCGACGGACCGTCCTTCTCCCGCGTTTTCATTATCGTTCGCTCTGTCCTCCTCCTCCTCCGTTTGATCCTCTGCTTCCCCTCCACGACCGACCGAGAGAGGTCTCCCTACTATCAAGCCTCTATCTCCCACCGCTTTGGTATACCTTGCTCGCTTTCCGTCTCCCGCCGGCCACCCACAGCCCTCTGTCTCTCTTCCCCTCGAACAGTGCCGTCTTCCATGTATCCCTCTCTCGGCTCGAACCGCGGCCGATCTATTTTCTTCTCTTTTTCGATCGACGGTGCCCGCTCCCCTTCTCTCCGCCCGGCAGGACCCCCTTCAACGAAATACGCGCTCGCGGGGGTCCCGCTCGTCGCCGTTTCATCCACGATTACTATCATTTAGGCCGGCCGGGATCGTACTATGGAACACCGAGGGCGGAAACGTATTTTTGCTTCTTTAAATTAAAAGCTTAATTGAAACTCCCCGTAGGGGGTTATAAAGCTATACATTAGCAATATACACTAACGAGCAAAACTGAGTCTACGCTATTTGAAGCAATACTACTTTTTAAAAATTAGATCAAATGACTTGTATGTTATTCAGAAGTTGGAAGGATTAGTTTAGTAGACGAGGTTTAAAAAATTTTTGAACAAAAATTTGAATTGATCGGAATCGCAAAAGAAATAGTAAAAGTCGATTTTTTCAACTTTTTTGTCTGAGCCTGTATTGAAAATTTAAAGAATGTATTTGATTAACTCGAATAAATTATATCCATGCTGAAAATTACAAAACAATACGTGAGAATATCCTAACAATATAGATATGGTAATATATGAAAATATTAATAGTTATTAAAGAAAATTACGTTCGATAAATGAACGGAAACTGAGTGATAATATTTCACTGAGTTGCATGTGTGCTTGCGAACCCATCACAATTTGTTTTGTATCAGCCAGAATTTTGATATCAAACTCCAGCAAGCATTTTCAAGGACATTGGAATACACGTATCTTGCAAATTGGGACAAATGCGAATTCTTTTGGCAATTCTTGCAACCGAAGTACTCGTGCAGGCTATCGTGCTAGTATTTCTGGTTTGTTGCATTTTTCTTTCGATCGTCTTTTGCGATTAACCTGATTTTGTTCTTTCGTCGAAGAGGATCTCGACGGCCCGTGTACACGGATATTCGAATTGACGGAATCTCAGGAATGCGAGAGTCCAAACAGCTTGAAATTACAAACAGAACGCTGCTGACCTAGTCGGAACCTATCTGTTTAAAGTTCCGCCGACGAAGACATAAAATTTAGCATACGTGGATCACGTTGGGGGAACTCCAGGCATTCCGGTGCCTTAACATTCGACATGTATAGAGTTTCGAACTTGGGACGTTATTACGACGACGGTTTATCTGTTGGAAGATAAGTGGTCGGGAAAATTAAATTTATTACCAATGATCTCCGTGAGTTTACAAACTCCCGGGAATTTCTGTCCGATACTGTGTTTGAAACGAATTGTACCAAGGGAATGGAAGTTTGTAATCGTTTGCTGAATTTTAAGAGATCGACAAACTTTCTCTCGGCTCGAAGGTAACATTTTCAGAAACAGTGGGGGGAGACTGTAGCTTCTTATATTTCGTAAAGTAATCAGCGAGTTCAGTTTATTAGTTTGTAACTGGTTGGTTGAGTTTATCGATTTGTGAAGCATAATTCTCTGTTTTCGTCGATTTACCGACCGATTAAAAAGCTTCGACCGGTCGTGATCGAATATGTACGTTTCATCCTGGGATTAGCCGAAGAGGCGAATACTTTTGTGCCAATGACACACGCTTGGAACAAGCACTGCGACTCGTTAGAAAGTACTCGAGTACAGACTCGCTCAAATGTCCGGAGCACCTTCCTGTCTTCGGACGAATCAAATTTTGTAAAGCAATCTGACTTTATTCGAAATATCGGAAAACAGATCAGACATTTCAGGGGATACCAAATTAACCCTTTGCACTCGGATGTCCCCTCCGAGGGGACATTTAGAGTCCAGAATCGATATCTCCGAGTCCAAAGGGTAAAAACTGTGGGGTTGCAATCCCTTTAAATATTGCAACAAACCATATTCCATTCAAATTCACCCTGTACTCTAAAATTCAAAAACGGCACTTCGAATGAAATAAAATCTCAAACGTCACAAACCTTCTCACTGTGATCAAACGTATGTTCAGAAAACTGAAGAACTGAATCAAAGCTGAAGAACAACATTTCGATGCGAAATTACGGTTTTTTAAATTCGAATCCGGCCAGTGGGGGTGAACGACCTGGACACCGAAAAACCAATGACTCCCAAGCAACCGATGATCTCCGCGTAACCGAAACTCACTTGTTCATTACCGGCGGACAGCGTGTCACGCGGATGTAAACGTTCGGTTCCGTCGCGCGTGAAACGCGAATTATTTTCAACACGGAGAAAACGAAATTGAAGGTGACACCCCTGTCTGCCCTCGGAGTCCTCGAAGGTCCCCTTGGGCACGATAAATGATTTATCTCCGTGTCCCTCGCCGTTGATTCCCGTCGTTGGTGTCCGTCCGAGGAGGGGAGGGGGCACGCGTACAACAGCGGTGCTCAGGGACGCAGTTTCGCGACACCCACGTGCCGGTTTCGCACACGTGCGTCGACGCGTGCAGTTTCAGTTTGAGCACTGCCCTCTCTCTCTCTCTCTCTCTCTCTCTCTCTTTCTCGCTCTCTCTCTCTCTCTCTCTATCTCTCTCTAGCGACGCGAAGCGTCGGGGCTGTCGGCCTATGGATGCCCGGACACGAACACGAAGGGGCAATCCATTAAACAGCCACTTCCTTTTTCTACGCCTGCCTGTAAAAACACTCTTCGACAATCACACAAAGCGCTATATAGATCCGTACAAATCTACGGTGCAGCGAAGAATTTCTTCAAAATTCCTTCAAAATTGTGTCTCGATAGAAATGTGTCCCGACAGTGCACGGTGGGCCAGAATCGCAAAAAGTTTGTCAACATTCTAATAAAAAATGTCTAATCAACATAGGTCCTAAAAGCTAACCTCTTCGAAGTCAACTTTTGTTATTTATTGCTGTTCCATACCATAAGTTTTCTCAAAATTCTAATAAAAAATGTCTAATCAACATAGGTCCTAAAAGCTAAGCTCTTTGAACCCAACTTTTGTTATTTATTGCTGTTCCATACCATAACAGGAAACATGTTGAATGTATACACTTCATAGAGGTGACTGAAGATTTGCACTATGACTTACAATGAGTTAACTAGTACTTCCAACTTCTCTGTGTCAGAAGCAAAATATAATATGGAGCGCTAACATAGTTCCTAAAAGCTAAGCTCTTTGAAGTCAACTTTTGTTATTTATTGCTGTTCCATACCATAACAGGAAACACGTTGAATGTATACACTTCATAGAGGTGACTGAAGATTTGCACTGTGACTTACAACGAGTTAACTGGTACTTCCAACTTCTATGTGTCAGAAGCAAAATATAATGCACTAATGAGTAATAAAAGTTGATTTTACAGGGGAACGATTGCGTTTAGGATCAATGTTAATCATTAATTTTTCGCTCCTCTCGGTGGGTACTGTAAGATCTGTAAGTGTCAGACCTTTTTTATCCCCCTGTATATTATTAATTGCAAACGGAAAAGCTTTAGGAGATATTGGAGAGAGAGTCTAGTTCCGGTATTATTTGTTTGCTAGAATGAGAAACTGTCTTTGTAGAACTACCCCCGCAGGGTGTGTTTCAACCTAAGAAATTGAATCTTTGCTAGTTGATTTCGCATGTGATTTGACGAGAATTCACGCGTAATTGGTAAACAGACAGGTGACACGAACGCGTTTCACGTTCCGGGAATAGACAGAGCAGCGCACAGGATGCGATCGAGACTGGTCAGAGGATTAAAGGCAATATCAACCACTTAGTCACGGTAGACTTCTTTCTATCAACGAGAATACCGCGGTTATCTATGCTAACGGGACGAGTCGGAGAGCATTCACGTTTCACGCTGTCCTACCCCTCGTTTCTTCGTTCGATCATCGTGGAATTGGAGAAAATTCGTGGTAGAGATTATGGTCCCCACCGTAGCCCGTTTTTGAAAGAGAAAAATGAAGGAAAGTCTTCTATCCACCTGCTTGCCTGTCATCTATTTTATTCGAGAAGGCTGGAGAACTATCGTGACCATCAATGTGTTGGATTATTTACACTCCAACCAATAACTATTTAAAAGAATTACGTAATTGAGGGTAATTGTGTATGTAATTCAAGAAATCGTTTATCACCTTCAAACTCTATCGAATCTCAGAAGTAATAATGAAACAGATTAGCAGTCTTTAATTAAGTTCTCCGTAAAATAAGCTTTCGTTTAACGCGTTGAATGTCACGTCATCCATATATGGCTGACGGAATTATTTGTGCAGTTACGGAAGTATTCATTGTACCAAACTTGATTAGGATATATCACATGCAAGAAAGTTGGATGATTACTCAGCATCACACATTTAATTTTCTGCAATTTTTATTTCATTAAATAACTTACTTTCATTTTATGGAATTTTAGGGCTTTCTAGTTGGGCGTCCAAAGTGTTAAATGCAAATTATATTCGACACAGTGTGTGTATGTAGAACGATTTAACAGTAACGAAAACTAGAAGCGGTTAGAACTTTCTTTACCCGATAGATATATCTTTTACACAAAGGCTAGCGTGTAAAATCATGTGTGCCACGAACGCGTGCACACTGAATACAGTGAGTTCTCGATATATGTCAACAATACGGGTCTTACTAGCATCGTGTACCGTCCAAGAGACGTAACCGAGCCGTGTTATGTTTACCAAGGCCTCTCCAGCTTTGTGCCCCCTCGCAGAGTACACCCCGCGGTAGTGGGGATAGTTCCGCGACGTTTATCATCCAGGCCTCGGAAACAGATACGGAGAAATCACTGTATACGTGTACACGGTAAACAAAATCTTGTGAACATTGGTGCGTCAGTGAACGGGTCAATAAAGAGAAGGTAGAATTGAAAAATACTTGAAACGTATCAAACGGAGGCGAGTTTACGTAAACGAGAACCGGCACGATCGGACGGCGTGTACGGTTTCGAGGGAAACGGTTTTTTTTTTCCACGATCGTGGAAATTGGAGATAGATAAGTTTCACGGACAGCCAACCGGAGGAGACTTTCGCGGAACTGAATGACACACGGCAATGCTATCGGCGTGTAATAATCTTTTCCGGCCCACGTGAATATTGTGGACTGCTTAATCAACCGCCTGCGTATCGGCAGACTTTGATCTTCATTCACAGATGTCGGTTAATGTATTCGATTATGGAAGACAGGCCCGAGACCGCCGTAGGCGTCCCATCGGGCGACTGGTTTCCGTCGATCTTAGATTGGAATGCAGAATTCCCACCGTTATTGTTAATCGAACCCCTGCCGGTACACGGTGACACGCGTTCTGTAATAATTAACATAGCGTATTTATTAGGCCGGCTGCTACCAAGCGGCAAAGTGAAATAAATCAAGAAACACGGGCTGCGGATGCTTTTATAAAATCGTTTACGGTACGCTCGACTTCATGAAGCGCAATAAAGTTTCAGGAAATCAACCTTTTTGAACAATTAATATTTTCACTTCCTCAATATTTTTTGAACAATTAAAAACCGCTGGTAAAGATTTTCGCATAAGTCTGCAGTGCAGCTTCATTTCGAATCAGTGTTTGACGGAGTATTTCCGTGACATACATCACTTTTAATTTTATACTGTTATTTAATTGAATTAACTCTTTGCACTCGAGGCTATTCTAACACCAAAACGAAACCTTTCTTCCGAAATAGAATATTTCCCTTCTATATATTTTTCTTTTCATGTTACACAAAATGGAGCACCTTACTCGTACGATACCAAAGTGTTGTTTAGTAATTTATTGAATACAAACAAATTTAATAATGTGAAAAATATTTTGAATAATGACACAGCCATATTTAAGGGTTAAATATAGAGAGTGCAGCAATTTTAATGAACAGAACATATTAACACTTTATCCACCGGAAGAATAGGCTTCTCAATAATTGTCTTGTTCCAAACGAAAGCTTAACCCTTTGCACTCGAGCGGTGACTCTGAAGCACCACTAGAAATTGTTGTGGCATTATTTCAAAGAAATTACAAGAAAATATTACAAAATATTTGTTACATTACAAAATTTGTATTCAATAGATCAATTATCATTTAAATATGGAAATCGGATCAGTTTCGTACGAATAAAATGAAAACATTCCAAGATGGAAGAAAAATGTAGTTTTAGAATGAAAATACCGGGTTAATAATCTTCTTCTATACAATATAATCCCAAAGGAGATTACTAGATTTCTTTTATAGAGGGTGAGTTGTTGCTGTTGCTGTTACCGTTAAACAATTCCTTTAAAAAATCCTCAGCCATGACAGCTGAGGTGAAAGTCGGACTTTCAACAATTACGGAACAATCACCGGTAGATAATGCGTTAAGATTCCCAAACACGAGGTCACAGGAGTTCAAGGATTTCGATTTTACGGACCAGCGTTCCTTCGATTGGAGCTTGGCGATTAATTCCGAGTAATTCGAAATCGCACGACTATCTGGGATCCAATAAAAATGTCTGGCTCGTGGTCGTAGCTCTGGTTCGATGGTCGCGGGTTCCGGCGCCGGCAGCCAGTGCCATAAACAGGCGGGCTCCGCGGTGACTCGTCGCGTAATCGTATCGTCGCGTTAATTATATCCCTCGATTATCTTCTTTTGCAGGTGAGCGCATCTCGTTATCCGGTCGTGGTGAAACTCGGACACGCCCACGGCGGAGTGGGGAAAGCCCGCGCCGAGACGAATCAGGAGTTTCTGGATCTCGCCTCGTTGGCCGCACTGGCGAACACCTACTGCACCGCGGAGCCGTACGTCGAGACCAAGTACGACGTGCACGTGCAGAAAATCGGCAATAACTACAAAGCGTTCATGTGAGTGTCGCCCCGGGACCGCGTCTCCCGCTGACCCGTTCGAACCGCGTCGTCTATCCACCACTGCCGTCAATAATCCGCGATAAATACGAGCCGAGAACAAAGTCCGCAATGTTTCCTCCGTGTAGCGATATACAGGGTGTCCCGCAACTGGTGGAACAAACCGAGCACGGGGTGATTCCACATGAAAAACTCAGTCGAAAGTGTAGAACAAAATTTTTTGATAGAGGGCTTTGTTTTCGAGAAAAATGATTCGCACTGCCAAGCAGCTGTGTCTTTCTCACTGAGTTCAGCAAAGGAGCTTTGATCGTTGTCAATTAAAAACGAAAATTGTACAATTTCTTTTAATTTCTGTTTTTGGTTTGAGCCTAGGGATCAGCCGTGAAATGTTCTGCCAGCTTTCGGCGAGCAGCCCGTATACAGGGTGTCCCGTAACTGGTGGAACAAACCGAGCACGGGGTGATTCTACATGAAAAGCTCAGTCGAAAGTATAGAATACAATTTTTTGATACAAAGCTGTGTTTTCGAGAAAAATGAGTTTGAAAATTTGTCTAGTGCGCGTGCTCTCTTGCGGCTCAACGGACATTATTCTGAGTTACCTTTTTTCGAAAAGATTTTCGAGGTTTCTATACGTCGAATAAATCGAAGGTTACAAGGTTAGAATTACCTTTGAGGAATTCATTTAATTCATAAATTGCTGGAATCGCTGCCCACGTTGTTGTCGACATAATTGTTCGTATTAAATACCTTCGAACCTCTTGTAATGTGCAATTATTAAGTTGCTTTAAGTGTTCAACCGCTGTCACAATTTTTGTTGTAATTGTTCGATGCTCGTTATGTCGTGACGATACACAATCGATTTCGCCTGACCCCACAAATAAAAATCCAACGGTGACAAATCGATGACAAATTTTCAAGCTCATTTTTCTCGAAAACAAAGCCTTCTATCAACAAATTTCATTCTATATTTTCGACTCACCCTGTACACGTACACTCCGCTCGACAATGTTGCTCGATCATCAACGGGTAGGTGGACACATAGAACCGGTGTGTAACAATGCTCTAAAATAAATTACCACCGAACGCCTCTCATTGAAATTAACAATTGAATATGTGTGGCGGCTACAGGCGTGTCATACCACCGCCTATAACTGACAGAACCATGATTAATGCGCATCTGCTAGCATTTTTCCGATAGTCCAGCCCGGCAACGTATAAATCATTGGAACACCCAGTAGAATGACAATAATCGCGGACGATTAGTCTTGGATATTTTAATCGCATACTGCTTGTTGTTCTTTCGACTTGAGAGAAATTCACCGTTCGTCCTTTTCGTTTTTCGATCGCTGTGATTGATGTGGAAGTTGTCGCGCTCTTTGAGCGGCGGGATCGATGCAAAAGTTTGCCAATAATCGAGACTGTCAATTAGAAATGATTAAACGTGACGCGTTGAGGGATTGATGTCTCGCCCCGACCTCACCGGTTGCGAGTTAATTGACCGGGCAACCGCGGCGAATGCGTAAATCATCGCGCGGCGGGACTTCCGAAGACGAATAGTATGAAACCGTTGTCGGTTGGCATGCACGCAGGCGGAAGAGCATAAGCGGAAACTGGAAGTCGAACACCGGTTCGGCGATGTTGGAGCAATTAGCCGTCAGCGAGAAACACCGTACATGGATCGATCACGTGTCGCAATTGTTCGGCGGATTGGATATCTGCGCGATCGAGCTGCTCGTCGGGAAGGACGGCCGGGAGTACATAATCGAAGTAAACGACAGCGCTTTGTCGTTAATGGGGGACACACAGGAAGAGGATCGTCGTCACATCGCGGACCTCGTTACCGCTAAGATGCAGGTAAGGGACGGGTATAATGTTTTCCTAACGGTTCACCTTATGGGTACATCTATCAAGATGTCCTTGTTGGTAGATTGAACATTTCACGTGCGCTCGTTGTAAAAATCACTCGGCGAAATACCAAACTGTAAAGACAGAAGACCTCAACACCGACGCAAATGTCCGACGTCTACCTCCTCGTAGATTAAACAGAACTAGTCAATTTATTTTCATGCACGCTGTTCCTCGAAATTGTTTTAACCATTTAACTGTGATTGACGAGTATACTCGTCAATCCGAAACTCTATTGCGGTGCAGTTAACGTTAACGAATTCTTAGATTCTTATCGAATGAAAAAGTAATTCTTTGTCGTTTAGCTTTACAAGGGTTTTAGCTTTTAATAATAGCCACATTTGGCCTGCGTTCGACGTGTATATTCGTCGTTGCTTGATTTCAATTCCGCGCCATGATGGGGATTTTTCAAATTCAATTCCACAGTTAACTGGTTAATATTTCACGAAGAAGATACAAATGGTGATGGCGACCGTGTTAAGAATAAACTCGCTAGAGAGAATCTTGGATGAAAATTTTGTTAGTAGACTGCGGATTTTATACATTTATGACAAAAATGTGTAAGCACAATTTAAAGCAGTGGACATATTAACCCCTTGCCCTACAACATCGTGTCAGACTCGTGATGATAATTCCGAACAGAGTTTAATAAATATGTGTGTTATTAATTTCCTTGAAACCGAAATAAAATTCTATTTTGGTTTTGTTAATGTTCAGCTATTGGAGAATGTACAGGCAGACAATAAACATAAATTTTCTCCTCTTTTACGAAATTGCGAGCTATAAAAAAATTTCAAAGAACTGAAACCGTGAAATAAATCGTAGTGCAAAGGGTTAAAAAGATGTAAGATCACCAGCGTATTGGTTCTAGCTTAATCAAATAATTAAAAGAAGAAAGAAATTTGTATTTCTGGGTCTTCAAATCAATGCAAATATTTTATATTTTGCATAAAGATCCGCAGTCTAGCGACCATTGAATTGACCACAAAATGCGCTGCGATATTATCTGAGCTAGTTTGACCTTGAAATTCCCACCGCGATTTTGTTCCTGAAAGTATCTCTGCTATGTCCTTGTTCACACGAAACGGGTTTCAATGGACAACAGATAGTAATATTGAGATAACGTTCCAGGTATGTTGCCGACCTCCAAGCGTGTTGACGAAAACAGGGTCGAGAGGGTCAATAACTGGCGCCAGTCAAGCAACGAGTCCAGTCGAAGATCGCACAGTGCCACCACCCGTACCTTTGGGATCTCATGGAAGCATAGGATCCATGGCGAGCATAGGAAGCATAGGGTCTGTAGGGTCCACAGCTGCCATGACGACCGACACCACGACCACGGACAGCCACCACCAACTGCAGCGCCGTGATTCTCAAGGTTTGTACATTTGTGGCAACGATCCTAGCCTATCCCAACCTATGGTAGCCTATCCTACCCCATCCTAGACACCCTAACCTAACCTATCGTAGTCTATTCTAGCCAATTCTAGCCAATTCTACCCCATGCTAGCCTATCCTAGCCTATTCTAGCCAATCCTACCTCATTCTAGCCAATCCTACCTCATTCTAGCCTATTCCAGCCAATCCTACCCCATCCTAGCCTATCCTAGCCTAAACCTAGCCTATCGTAGCCTATCATAGTCTATTCTAACCAATTCTAACCGATCCTAGCCTATCCTAGCCTAACCTAGCCTATCGTAGCCTATCCTAGTCTATTCTAACCAATTCTACCCGATCCTAGCCAATTCTATCTCATCCTAGCCTATCCTAGCCTAACCTAGCCTATCGTAGCCTATTCTAGCCTAACCTAGCCTATCGTAGCCTATCCTAGCCTAATCTAGCCTATCGCAGCCTATCCTAGCCTAACCTAGCCTATCGTAGCCCATCCTAGCCTAACCTAGCCTATCCTAGCGGTTCCTAGCATATCCTAGCCTATCCTAGCGTTTCCTAGCATATCCTAACATATCCTAGCGTTTCCTAGCATATCTTATCCTATCCTAGCGTTTCCTAGCATATCCTAGCATATCCTAGCGTTTCCTAGCATATCTTATCCTATCCTAGCGTTTCCTAGCATATCCTAGCCTATCCTAGCGTTTCCTAGCATATCCTAGCCTATTCTAGCGTTTCCTAGCCTATCCTAGCGTTTCCTAGAATATCCTAGCCTATCGTAGCGTTTCCTAGCATATCCTAGCCTATCCTAGCGTTTCCTAGCATATCCTAGCATATCCTAGCGTTTCCTAGCATATCCTAGCCTACCCTAGCCTATCCTAGCCTATTCTAGCCAATCCTACCCCATCCTAGCTTATTCTAGCCAATTTTACCCCATCCTAGCCTATCCTAGCCTAACCTAGCCTATACTAGCTAATTCTGCCCCATCCTAGCCTACCCAAGCCTAGCTTTAAAAATTATTATTTCTAGAAATAAAAAATGTTAAAATACAGTTAGAAGTCACCATAATATGTGTAAAAGTCTTCTCAGGAAAAATTCTTAAAGAATCGCTTTATTTTGGGCCTTCTGACTGTACATAACCCCTTAAATGAAATGTTGATATCACGATCTGTCGATGTATAAAATGATTAATCACGCGTTCTTTGGCACGCAGCGTCGCAATCGAGCACAGTGAGCAGCGCACCCTCGGTCGGACGACGCCCCGAAGACGCGCCACCGCCCCGAGTACCTTTCCACCGGCAAGGAAGCCAAACCCAGAACGAAGACTCCGAGGACACCATGAAGAACCTTCGGAAGACGTTCGCCGGCATCTTCGGCGACATGTAAATTCATCGAACGAAAGTACTGGAGCAAAGGAGATCTCCACGATTCTTGTTTTACGTTAGATCAGTATGCAACCGAACGATGCAACACCGAATCGATTACAATAGAACGCCGATTTCACGTCACCTATCTTCAACAATGATCCGTTGCCGTTTTTTGCCGAGATTCTATCGACTATATTGGGCTGGCCTGATTTAGATTAGCTTACACACCGATACTCGAGATCGATTCCGCGGGCGAGCGCGACATCGATACCTATATATTTGCAGATCACCGAGCGCGATTAAACGACGTCTAGCGTCTCGCACGGGACGCGGCGCAACGATGTAAATTTTTGCTAACGGTCCACGGCGATGTGTATAAACATAAACATAACTCGTTAGAAAAGAAAAAGAAGAAAAAAAAAAGAAATACCATTCGTTTACCGATTAACGATTCGTCCTTTACCCTGTACCTCTGCATTACGATTGAATTCGTTCGAGCGAATCGATGATTTTCTCTTCTTATCCTTTGATTTTCCGACTGATTCGGTTATGTTTCTCTTCAGTATTTAACGACGTATGATTTCCGTCAAAATTAACTACGTGTTTCGATAATGGGTGGGGTTAGACGAAAAATTCACCGGGGGATTTAAGAGAAAGAAAGTCGTGGTCGTTTATGTATATTAATGAAGTGAAAAAAAAAAGAAACGAAAGAAAATACTATGTAGGTTCTATGTATTCGATGTATTCAGCATTTAAATAGTGGCTAAGAAGATTCTCAGGTTAAATGAACGATAAAAATAATACTTTTTCCGAGCGTCCGGTTATGTTTCGTTACCATCGACGTATCCGTTCTGCACACTCTCTCGTCTCGGTTACGGGAACGCCGCACTTGGTTTTCGATTCAGAAACAGGAAGAGAACAGTACCATAGGCCCCTGTCATCTCCTCATCCGACTTTACTTCCACAGCGATCCACCATTTTTAGGCTTAACTTTTTCGATTATAGAGCATTGTCTAAAAAAAGGAAACGCAGACGAGATGGAGACGATATTTGAACGGGAATGAAACGGTGCGGGGAGAACTAGTGGAAGCGGGGAAAATTGAAAAGAAGGGGGTTTGGAAACAAATCTGGCTGGGATTGCGAAGGGATTGGACAACGGTTGATGGGAAATGTCTTGCAGGTGAAAATATTTGTAAAATTGTTAAAATATTTGTAAACCGACGTCATACAATATGATTGAGGAGAACAAAAAAATACGAGGAGATTCGGGCATTATACTTGAACATTTGGCTAGAGACAGGACAGCGGATCGATCGCCGACGACCGTTCGCGTGATCGTTACCGGTCAAGAAGATCACGATCCGCGCGTCTCTGTGTCTTAAGCGCACAAATAGTCATTAAGCTTTCGATGGCGGACAGTACTTTGATATCGTGCATGTGAGCAACGCAAAATGGTTGGACGAAACGGACTCAAAAAGGGGAAAGACAAAATTGTTCCGTGGGCTCGCCGGCCCGTTTACTATACATTTCGGCCATGTCAAAAAGAAAAAGGGGAGTCTCTCTCCCCCGGCCGGCGACCGATCGATTTGGACGTGTTCAAAATTCATTGTGTTCCGTACGAGCGCGAGCATCTCGATGTTGAAAACTGTCCCGGATTCCAGATAAAATTAAAGGAAAAATAATAAAATCGTTAAAAAATTGAAACGAACGGAACGTGGTCGTTTATCCGAGTATTTTCGCGGCCGCCGCCGCGACTGCTTCGAACGGACCGGGGGTGGAAACTCGCGAAAAACGAGGGACGTTCGTTCGTCCGTAGAGTTAAGATCGAACTACCGTGTGACGGGAAAATCAAAATGTAATAAAGGGGGATAAAAAAAAAACATGTAACAACGGGTTCGTGAACTTAGGGCACGGGAAGGCGAAACGCGAATGTGGTTGACTCGGTGTCATGCGAGGACGAGGTTTGAAGAATGAGCGAAATGGCGAAAGAAAAAATATAGAAATGGGCATTCTACTGTTTGCGCTCGCGCGCAAACTCGATGCAAACCGAGAAACGTTCGACGATCTGCAAATATATATATATAATAATAATAATAATAATAATAATAATCGAGCGTCCGCTCGCCGGATCGATGCGTTGCGATTCGCTTCTTTGGTAACAGTACTCGTAGGAAAGAAAAGAGAAGAACAAAATGGCCGAGAGATGAAAGAGCAACCGGCAAACAAGAGAACGACGAACATCTCTCTCCATTATCCAAATGATCTCAATTCACATTAGCGGTAAGGGCTGATATATTACGACGAAGACAGACCTCGTGGTGTCAGCTTCGAAAGTGTAAAAAACTCCTTCCACCGTTCTTTTTCGAATTTTCAAACGTACAACGGAACGCGCCTTCGGTTCTGTCGAAATCGATCGTTTCGACGACGGTGTTCGCGTTGGTTAGGTCGTGCGTAGGACTACGAAAGCCAATTCCTTCGAATCGAATCGCTTGGGAAACGACGCGTAGAACGGTTACAGCCCCGAAGCATTATACCGACGCAAAGATGTAAAACTTAATCCATCCTCTATTTGCACAATTTCGCTGCTCGATACTCTCTATCGGCTCCGTGGCTTTTTCATTGGACTGTCCGTTGCAGATTACAAAATGGCTCCCGGGTTCACGAGTTTAATCAGGTAATAGACGTCCGACTGTTTAGTTTTATTGATGTGCCTTGACAACTTAAGTGCCCTTCTTGTCACCGATTTCACGTCGCCGGAGACTGCAAAGTCTCTCTCTCTCTTTGTCTATCTATCTGTCCTATCTCGATCTATCTATCTATCTATCTCTCTCTATCTTTGTAAAACACTTTTGCCGCGCACTTGACCATGTGATCCTATTGTTTATACTTTTTATATGAGTACACGTGCACCGTTGCATTTGTATGACCGTCGCGACGAGATATTTGTTGCTCGTATCCGTGGATAAGTGCGGGTACACCACCGTCCAGGCATCGAACATCAGCTGGGAAACGATCAGCCGTTAGATTCATTTCACACGTCGACATTATGATGATAACCCTCGATCACGCGATTCGTTTCGCGTCACCGTTCGATTCGATGGAATTCTGTGAAAACTTGGACAGTCTGGTGGGAGTTTAGGGCAGTTGCCGTTGTCGTTTGAAGCTAGGGCTTCTGGTTGAACGTGAGACGTCGAAGTAGCTGGGTCGAAGCTGGACACCCAGCTACCGGGTTCAAGTTAGGCACGTGGATAGCAAGGTCGAAGCTAGGCACGTAGCTAGCTAGTTCGAAGCTAGGTACCTACCTAGCTAAGTTGAAGCTGGTTCAGGATGAGCGAGGAGTCCTCGAGAAGGTCTGAGAACTCGCTTTCGGAGCTGACGCCGCGACGCAGAACGGAACGGAAGTCGAAGGGTGCGCGTACACTGTGGACGCCTCTCGATCTCTGTTTCATCGACAGGGGGGAGCCGGGAGGATCGTTGAAAGTCTGAGAAGGATGGGGTCGTTTGAACCGATCGTTTCGGGCCAGCGTGAACGCGCCGGGGACGGACTCGCTGAGCGGAACAGGCTCGATCTGCACTGACACACGTAGATGCGGTCAAAGATTACCGAATATCTCAGGGGTGCAAGTTTAAGCACTAGGTAGGGTAGAAACTAGAAAGGGCAGCTGGGTTCAAGCGTTTGGAGTCTAGACGAATCGACGGCGTTCAGTTTTTGCGATCCGCGTGACGACTAGAGTTAGCAGGCTTGTCGCGGAGACGTGCCGCGATCGTCTGATCAACCACCGGAAACCACGAACAATCTCCGAAAATTAAACGAACATACACACATCCTAAAGCAACTTTCAACACTCCTAGAGGTACACGAAGGACACTTGTAATCTGTATCGACGCAGGATCGAGTTTAGACGTTTCAAAGTTAACATAGACGAACCGATTAGACAGAAAAGTTCAAAGTCAGGCGATTCTTGCCTGATCATTAATGCTGAAACTCTTAGCGAGAATCGTTCTTAAATCATTTGTTCTAGTGCCCGTGTGATGTAGTGAGCAGCCGTTTAATACCTCTTCGTAACCCTTTTAACCCACGTTTACGTCCGCAACGAACGTTTGATTTCCGTCGTAACAACACACGTAATACCAGCAATACCAGTAGTCGTGGACAGGCACCACCCGTTCCGCGAACTGATCCATACAGTTACATTCCATTCGAAGTTAACCGCTTATTCCGTGGCGTAAGTAGAATTTAAGATCAATCTAATCTATCTAGAATCCCCGTGTGTCGTGTAATACACACCGTTGCGGGCTCAGCTCCTCCGTGAATAGCGTACTTTAAGGCCGTGGAACTCTTTAGATGCCTTGGACGACGACACCGTATTATAGTAAGGACATAGAAAGGAACCAGGCTCGAACGATCATGCTCGTCGCAAGAGTAACAAACCGATTTGCCGCCGCTTATCGCGAGTCGCTTGTTCGAAGTGTCACGCGGCAAGCTGCCGGCTCGGTGTTGCGAGTCGAGCACAGAGTTCATGCGGGATTCTAATCGTCCGACCGAGCATGTCGAGCGCTCGATCCGCAAAATCGGGGCCCGAACATGATCGCGCTTGCGGTCGAGCCGACGATTCTAGCTCGCGGCGCTCGCGCTGCCGATTTAGTGCCTCGTTGCTTTCCCTTCCGTCGATCCTCTGTTTCCTTTTTCTTAACTCCCTCGCTCGTCGCGTAGACGATCGTCGCTAGGCACCTAGCTGGATAGGTCGAAGCTGGACATCTAGCTAATTGGTTGAAGTTAGACGTCGAAGTGGCTAGATCGAAGCTGGACACCCAGCTACCAGGTTCAAGCTAGACACGTGGCTAGCTAGGTCGAAGCTAGGCACGTAGTTGGATATCTCGGAGCTGAACACCTAGCTAAGTGGTTGAAGTTAGACGTCGAAGTCGCTAGGCCGACGCTAGACACCCAGATACCAGGTTGAAGCTAGACACGTGCCTAGCTAGGTCAAAGCTAGACACGTAGATGGACATCTCGAAGCTGAAAACCTAGCTAATTGGTTGAAGTTAGATGTCGAAGTGGCTAGGCCGAAGCTAGACGCTCTGCTACCAGGTTGAAGCTAGACACATGGCTGGCTAGGTCAAAGCTAGGCATGTAGTTAGAGATCTCGAAGCTGAACCCCTAGCTAATTGATTGAAGTTAGACGTCAAAATGGCTAGATCGAAGCTAGACACCCAGCTACCATGTTCAAGCTAGACAGATGGCTAGCTAGGTCGAAGCTAGGTGCCTACCTAGGTTGATCGAAGCTGGATACTAAGTTAGCAGGTTAAAGCCGGACAATTAAATAACTAGGTCGATGATAGAAGCCTATCTAACTAGATCGAAGCAAGAATCATAGGGAGTTAGGTCGAAAGTGGACACCCATCTGACAGATTGAAGCTAGGCACCTATCTAGCTGGGTCAAAGGTGGACTAGCTAGTTTGAAGCTGAACACCGAACTAACAATCTGAAACTGGACACCTACTAGATCGAAGCTAGACGCATAGCTGGCTAGGACACCCTAGGTTGAAGCTGGAGACCTAGCTAGGTCAATGCGAGACACCTGGACAGGATGAAGCTAGACTCTTAGCTAGGTTAGACACATAATCTCGAGGAGGCGATCAGCTTGTCGCCGACTCGTGCGTTTGCGATCCTCTGAACACCAATGAATCGTTCTTGCTCTTCTGGACGACGACGTGTTGGTTGTGAAAGTAACACCAAACTACGATCTAATTACAACGAATCAGGGGGGGTCGGTACAGAAATAGTGAAGCAACCATGATCCCAGAGCTGGAGATTCGCCGGCTCGGCTTCCGGTAGACGCGGATCGAGCTCGGGCTAGCCGATCGCGGTGTCCCCTTGATCATTATATTCAGTGTCTCTGTGTAACGGATTTAAGGTAATAAACGAAGTACTTAATCGGTTAAGGCGAGGGTTTATCGATGATAGGCTAGCAAGTTAGGGGCTCTATGTAACCGTATGTTACCTCCTTGATTTCAATGAGTGCTAGCCAACATGTACTATAATCATAGACACGTATCCACGCGAACACACACACGGATGTGTAGACGAAAAATTATTCTACAGGATCAGATACATACATCCATACACACACGCGGACATACATATATATATACATATATACATATATACGCAAACGTATTATATGACCGTACACACGTATATAAAAGACACGAGGCAAGTGTAGCTTATCGACCCGGACGAACAAAACGGAGCCTATTTGTTCCAGGGACGTAACCGGTGCCGTAAAAGGTGTGGGGAAAAAAATGGGCAGTTTCAGGTCTAATTAATTGTAAATTGGTCGGAATGCTATATAATGTATGTAAGACGACGGAAGAGCGGAGAGGATCGTGCCCGTGGAAAATAAATCTGACCCGCCACGTTCACCTACGAACGTGGCCGGTGTCCCCGATCGTCGATCACTTTCTCTCCGATCGGCGAGCGGAGACGCCGCGCCGCAGGCGGCCGGACACCGGTCCTCGAACGAGAAACGATATTCGATATCAATTGTACGACAATATAAGGTAATTCACGAGCGGAGCGCCGCGAGAGATCGATCTCTCGCGCACCGCGCCCCTCGAAACGAGACAAGTGTGTGAGAGCGTAGCGTTTAGAGTCGAATTCGATGTTCTGATCGCGACGCGGCTCCTCATCCCGGACGCGTCGCGGCGCTCCGAACGGATCCGGCGGAACCGAGTCGCCGGATCGGCACCGGGGAAATCTACGCGCGATCGATCCAGATCTCCGCGCGCGAGAAGACGACTCTTCTTCGTCCGCGAAGACAGAAGTTTCGCGCGCGTTTCCACGGCGACGATCGGCGCGACGGACGCCGATTCGCCGATCGCCGAGCGCGCGCCATCTTTCTCCCGCCGATAGCCGAGGCCGCTCAAAGTAGAGATGCAACTTTGAGCGCCGCGATTATACGCAACGAACAACGAACACGATCGGCGTGCGATCGCGAAACAGCGTGCGCGACACTCGGTTCCGATCGATCGTCGACCGGAACCCGATGGATCTCGCTGATCCAGCTCGGACTCGATTCCGAGCCTGGATCCGCGCGATCGTCCGCGCTTCGATCGCGGCGATCCACCGGACCGCGAGGAGATCGCGCGTTTATACAAACCGCCACGAAGAGCAATCGGATTCGGGGTGTTAAAGTAATTTTGCGTAAAATGCGAGTTCTATCTGTCATCGTTTAGCCGTTAAGGATCATCATTGGATTATCGAGTGTAACGTAACACGATTATTTATAACATTACAAAGTATCAACTACGATTAAGACTACGAGGGAACGGCGCAAGCAGGAGTACGCTCAAGCGGGTCGCCGCGTCTTCTTGTTGCCGATCGATCCTCCTCGCGTCAATTTAATCGCTCCGCCGAGGATACCGTGGGAAAGGTTTACTCCGATCACCTGACTGGGTTGTCGGCTCGCGACCTGTTCCGTGATATCGCGGTCGGGGAACGAGATAAACGCTGGGGGACAGGTAGCCAGACCGTTTCGCGGAGCTCCGAACGAGTCACGACACTGCGAACAACATTCGAAGGGCCCTGTTGTTTCACGACGCGTTAACGCGTCAACCGCCACGCCGAATTTGCGCGCCTTTCCGTTCAGGCCACGGTTAGCCACGAAAAGTCTGCCGTGGCCTGAACCGGAAAGTCTAGCTTAAGTGGCGCTCGACGTGTTAACGAGACCGTAACGGGTCGACCTAACCTACAAAAAGCAACGGAAACATAAAGGAAAGTTAACGGATGATCCGCTCTTGAGGATGGGATCGCGAACGAGGCGTCGGCGAGGATTTGTTTAGATTTTCGCCGGTGTCTCCGCGATCGGAACGAGTAATTTGCACGAGCACGCGAGCCTGAACGCGTTCGTCCTCGAGCAGGAAGACGAGAAAGAGTTCCGGACAGCTTCCTGCTCTCGGTTTTTCACGCGACGCCATTCAGAAGATTTTGATACGTGACGTCGCGTGGAAAATCGCTGGGCAAACTAGTTTCGATTCGGCCACGTTGCGAAACAGGCCAGGTTTTTCCGTTTCTCGTCGTGGCTCCGTGAAATCGTCGACGGACGCGGCCGCCATTGATATATATCTCGAACGAGCGGAGATGCAGAGTCTCTCTTGGATATAGGAAGTTTGCGTACCGGTAAATAGTACCATACAGAACGGTGAAACGTCGCCCGAGAGACGTTCAGCGGGTCGTTATGGTTGTTGAAGCGTTTGAAATGTTGAGAACCCTTTGACGAATTTGAGCAGTCGCATTGTGTTATGTACACACATTTATAAATACGTATAAATATATATATATATAAAAAACGAAAATTATATATATATATATATGAAAATCTATGTTGAAGTTAACATTACCACTATGATCGACAAACCACTAAAGCAGCGTAATCGATGGAATGGCATGCACTCGAATTATCAGACGTTTGTAAAGGAACTCACAGGTCGGAATATTGGATGATGACCGAATAACCTGGCGAATTAATTAACGGGAACGCCGTAACGAAGACAAAGTTAGTGAACGTAAACAATAATCCGAGCGTAAAGACACCATTTTAGTCAGCGGTAGAGTCGGGACGCAGTATAATCCTGGGTCGACTGCGTAGGGTCTGTTGAAAAATACGATTACTGCGATGCGTAAGCTAAACTGTAATAATAAAGAATATATATAAACATAGAGTATTGCGCATTCGTTTGTCTGTTTCGTCAACCCTGTCTTTCGAAAACAGAAGCTCGCGGTCAGAATATTTTCTGAAAACATTCGACCGTTTTGCACGACGATGAGAAAATAGTTTTCCAGATATAAAGAATTATCAGAGAAAATATTAGCTTCAACAATTCTACGAAAAGTTTTACTCGGTGACAGCGGTAAACATTTTTTAATGATCCAGACTGCGGATTTAATGTTACAAAGTCCTTGCAACTTTCTTTTGACTCTATTGATGGTACCGTTTATAATATTTTACGAATTAAAAGACTTAATTCATTATTAACTCAATGATTGCAGGATACAGGAGTTACGGAGACATTCATTTCTTCTCCTAATAATTTGATAAGTCGACAGCAGTATTTTTCAATTCTGAAAAATAAAGTAGTTCAGAAAGAAAGAGAAAAATAAATAAAGTAAATTAAAGAGAAAAAGTGTTTTACATTTAGTCCGCTTATACTTGTAAAAGCACAATATCCGCAACTTATTACATTTTAGATATGAAGCACTGTGTAGAATCATACATAAAAGAGTGATTAAAAATAGATGTAGAGTCATAGTGAAAAGATTTATTGAAAATAGGTGCAGGATACACGGTGTGTATTTAATACTTTTATGAAAAATATCTTCCCGTTGGATGTTGTATAATTATGCGCGCGAAGGTAGCTTAGTGCTTTAATGTAACTAAGTCCTTGCATTTTTCTTTTGACTCTATTGATGGTGGCGTTTACAATATTTCATGAATTGCGATTTAATAAAACACTTAATTCATTATTAACTCAATGATTGCAGGATACTAGAAGTTACGTAGACATTCATTTCTTCTCCTAATCATTTTATAAGTCGACAGCAGTATTTTTCAATTCGGAAAAATAAAGTAGTTCAGAAAGAAAGAGAAAAATAAATAAAGTAAATTAAAGAAAAAAGGTGTTTTACATTTAGTCCGCTTATACTTGTAAAAGCATAATATCCGCAACTTATTACATTTTAGATATGAAGCACTGTATAGAATCATACATAAAAGAGCGATTAAAAATAGATGTACAGTCATATCGGAAAGATTTATTGAAAATATGTGCAGGATACACGGTGTGTATTTAATACGTTTCTGAAAAATATCCTCTCGTTGGATGTTGTGTAATTGTGTTCTCGTAGCTAGCTGAATCGGGGTGGATTATTTCCATAGGCCGCCGATAAGATACTTAAACAATGCTTTTGTCCAGTTCCGTGTTGAGGGAGCAGTTTCTATACATTCCGCCGAGAGCTTGATGTTCGCTGAAAGAAGTGTTTCTCGGGTAATATCTCGTGGGCACCGTGTGTACGGATGGCGCGTACCATCCGTAATCCATCGACGTGCTTCTGTAACAAGGATGCGGAAGCGGACTGTCGTCCTGCCGGTACCCGAGGAAGGTTCCTGCAAAAACAATTTCCATCGGATAAACTGCCCTTTGTCTCGCGGTAAACTCTTATTGTCGAGCACCCTAGGCGCCGAACAATCTACAGTTCTACGCATTACAGAATATCTGAAAATTCTGCGAATATCACGGACACACAATACTAACTATCGTTGGCCAGTTAACCGTGGAGGTTAATTTTAAAAATCACGGGGCGCGGAATGAAAATCAAGCAATGACGAATATACATTACAAAAGTCGAGGCCCTTGTAACGTTGAATAAGAAAGAATTACTTTTTCCATTCGATAAGAATGTAATAGATTTTAATAAATTAAATTTGATAAATTTAATAAATTGATTAGATGTAGGATTTATCAATTTAATAGATAGACGAAACAATAGAGACAGACACAGTTAACTGGTTAATAGCCTGCGATGTTCGTGCATTTTCCAATTTTTCAAAAACTCGTCCCGAAAGGAGAGCCTCGATTAAAAAGTTTTAACCCGACCGAAAGGATGCACGTTCGCATGGTAATTAAAATGAAAACTTTTCCTCTCACGCTTCCACGTTACGAGATCCGCTAACTTTGATTCGGTTCAAGAAAATCGAGAACGAATGCTCGTACAAAATTTTTATTAGAAAACCAGTCGCAGCGTTATTTAAATACATATATATTCGTGTGTATACAAAAATAGCGGGTTACAATAAGCATCGCTCGACGCGTGATTAAAGTTTCGATCCGACGCACTCGTAGGGCAACTGATCGGAAACACTATGGCACTGGAGTCGCCGGTGCACGTTCGAGACACGTTCGACGAAAGCCCCTTGTATCTTGAAGCCGGGCTCCACGGTGACGTTCTTCATCCTGCCGAAGGCGGCCATGTCGACGTTGCGGAGCTCGCTGCCGCTCAGAAACAGGACCAACAAATGGTCCAACCCCTCGAAAGCGTTGGCCCTGAGCGTGACAATACGATTCCCGTTCAGCCAGAGCGAGTTCAGCTTCTTCAGGTGTCGGAAGGTGCCGGCGGGTAGGTTCGTCAGCGGGTTCCTCCCCAAATCCAATTCGTTCACCTCTCCCAAACCCCGGAAGGTCTCCGAATGGAGGGTGGAGATATTGTTCCTCGAGAGATAGAGGAGATCGATGTGCGGCAGTCCGTCGAACGTGCCGACGGGCAGCTCGGTAATCTCATTGTTGTCGAGCGCGAGCGTCTCTAGGTGTCTGAGCCCTTTGAACATGTTCCTCCTCGGGACAATATTATTGTTCGTCGCGTAGAGCTCGCGGAGGTCGTTCAGGCCTTTCCAGGTGCCGGGTTTGAAGCTCGAGATGTTGTTGTAGTCGAGCAGCAGGGTCTCGAGGCTGCGCAGCCTGGCGAACGCGCCCTCCTCGAGCTCGACGATCGTGTTGTTCTTCAGCTCGAGGTACGTCAGCTGGTCGAGCGCCGTGAAATAGTGTCTGGCGATGACGGTCAGCTCGTTGTCCCGCAGATAGATCGCCGACGAGTTGGCCACCTCGAGGAACGCGTCCCTCGCGATGTCGACGATGCCGAGGCCCTCCAGGTGCAGCTCGATGTCCTCGATCGTCTGCACCGCGTTGACATCCTCGAACGCGACGTTCTGCAGCACCCCGTTACCCAGGCAAACGTACAGATGGTTGTAGACCTGGCAGTCCGCTTCCTCCGTGCCGGCGTCTTGACCGCTGACCGATAACAGGAGATAAACGAGCAAGAGGAAGCGCATGGTTCCCTCAGACTGCTGGATAGCCACTGAACGGCTCCGAGATTAAGACCCTATCCGAGACCGGCCGAGCGTGTAAACGGCCGACGGTCACTTCTCAAATGATAGAAGCAGAACCGATCCGCCCCCGTCCAATGCGACGCGGCCGTTCGCGAGCCGCCGGTCAGTTTCGTAGAAATTTTCGATGTTTTATTCATTTTGCCCCGCGAGCCGATTCCCGCTCGGACGTTTATTAAAACCTCCGTTTTATCGCGCTCCCGCTGATAAAACTTGATGACCACCGGCCGTTTCATCTTGGGATTCAATTTTATTGAAATCACGTTTCGCTACATTCTCCTCCATCCCTCCCTCCCCCGCCGACCGAGATTAATATTCGTAATTCGCTTTTTCAGATTTTTCCGAATTTTCGGCGACAGCTCCCTCGTACTCTTTTACTCCCTCGTACGGCTGCCGATGTTCAAAGCAGACTTCGCCGATCTGTTTTCCGAGGGCCCGTGCAAGTTTTAAGCTCGCGGTGAAACGATATTTTCATTGTAACGCGAAGTTTAATTATCGCAAAGAGGTGAAGTAATTGAAGCGACCCGAAATCGCAACGCGTTTCGATTATATTTTTACTGTTCCAGTTTGTTGTCTTCTCTACGTACAAAGTAATGGTGTTGTCTTTCTTTCGGACAAGGAGGGTGGAATTATGAGAGCAGGATTTTATACGCTTCTCGGTAGATCATTCTTTCCGTCTTTATGGCAGGGAACGGCTCGCAGAGAAAGTTGCGTTGAAAGAGAGGAATTGTGTACATTTCCAACAACGGCTATCTTGTGAAGGGTTCCAGCGACATGTGCAAAAATGCTCTGAAACGCCGATAAGCACCGGCGAGAGTGCCGATCGCGGGTACTGGCTTATTAATAGCAGAGCGTTATCGTTTTAATACGGAGGAACTTCTTGCAGCAATTGTCTTCCGCGAAGCCTCTTGTTCCCGTGATACACGAAACCGAATCGGGGAGCAATTATGCGAACCGCCGGCGCACGCTTACGTATCGATATTAATTGAATTTTCACTAATTCGTTTGGTCGAAGAATCGAACTGTAAAACAAACATATCTTGCAGGGTGCGCGACTCGTCGTTTTATAATTCGCTATCGGCAACGATACATTGTTCACCGTTGCACAGAAGTTGGAAACAATCTTCATTGGACTATACAACAAATTCACAGTCATCCCTGAATTTGAGCAACATTTGATTGTTCCAAATAACATGGAATAGTTTCTTTTTTTATTTTTGGTGCGTCAATATATGTTTTCTTTTCGATATGATTATTTAGAAAGCGTTGGGTTGCTGCGTAACTTCTGTCGCTTGTGTTGTTTCAAGCGCAGTTTCAGTTCGGAATAGAAATTTTTGTTACGTTTTATACCGTGTTGCAATTCCATTTTTCCTCTTTCAAACGCGTCGTTCGAATTTTTCAATTTGGTTAAAAGTTCTTTTCACAGCAGGTCGAAAGTAATTCAGTGTGAAATTGGAAACAAAAAACGCGCGATCACTTTTGCCACGTTCTTTCGCGCGGATGTAATCGAGATGCTAAAACAGCCGGGGAGTGTCAAAGGGATTTGCAGTTCTGGGCCAAAATGGTCCTTTGATCCGTCAAAATGACGGATTCGAATATTTTTAATTTACGACTAAATTACGACTAAAAATGGCTAAAAAATCTTGAATATACACATTCTTCTTATTATTATAAAGTAATGTAAAATATTCACTTCTAGTGCTTCGTAAACGTAGTGTTAACGTTGCTTTAGGACCTCGATTCCACTAAATATTAAAATTCCACTCAATCTTCGACTTGAAATAGAAGAAAATCTACAATATTAGTAATCTACAATATTAAGTAATCTACAATATTCACTTCTAGTGCTCCGTGAACCTAATGTTAACGTTGCTTTAACCCCTCGATTCCACTAAATATTAAAATTCCACTCAATCTTCGACTTGAAATAGAAGAAAATCTACAATATTAGTAATCTACAATATTAAGTAATCTACAATATTAAGTAATCTACAATATTAAGTAATCTACAATATTAAGTAATCTACAATATTCACTTCTAGTGCTCCGTGAACCTAATGTTAACGTTGCTTTAACCCGTCGATTCCACTAAATATTAAAATCCCACTGAATCTTCGACTTGAAATAGAAGAAAATCTACAATATCAGTAATCTACAATATTAAGTAATCTACAATATTCACTTCTAGTGCTCCGTGAACCTAATGTTAACGTTGCTTTAACCCCTCGATTCCACTAAATATTAAAATTCCACTGAATCTTCGACTTGAAATAGAAGAAAATTGTTAATTCGATTAAAAAATTCGTCTGAAAGAGTAGGAGCGCGACTGAAAAATGACATAAAACGTATAAATTTATTATCAAGGCACAATTGCGTTTGAAGCATGAACAATGTATACCGCAACCCCATATATAACCCGAGGGCAAGGAATTTCGAAAGAGAAACGTGGCGCAAAGGGTCAATATAATAAATTCAGCAGGATAGATGGGGGCTCGGAACTATTGAGCGAGCATGTACGGTACGAAACGTTGCTATTGATAAATTATTTAGACTCACGTGGGTACATGAAGCGAGTCGGAAGATTGCAGGTTCCGTAAATGTCATCGGTGCGAGGACCCGGCGCGTCCTTTACCTCCTCCTCCTCAGCCTTCTTTTCTGCGCACACACAACGCGTTTCTATCATGGTTCGGACCTCCGGCGGATCAATCGAGATACAACAGTATCCTGACGCCGGTTTCCAAAAGCATAATCTCCGTCGAACACCATGGGACCGCGCTGTAATTTCTGCTCTGACATCAGCCGCGAATGTTTCGTTCCTATAGCGACAGTATCTCGAACGAGGGGTGTAATCGATCAAACAATAATCCCGTGGCTGTCCTGGCCTGCTGCTGATACTCAAAACTCGAAATTACCATCGGTTTCACGTATATCACAGTACTACATTATCCCCACAATTTCTCAAACCCGACAATTCTTTCCAGAACCACCGAATACATAACCTTCTCAAAAATTTTATCAAACGCAAACTGCATCGTCTCAGGAAAATACGCGACAAGCGCACTTAGCAAATCTACCGATATAATATATACATGCTTTCAATTTGAACCTGTGTTTAAAATTTATTTAGATGTTCGTGCGAACGACTGTAATTCTCGTTGTTTTGCAGAATCGGTGTGACTTTGATTTGGACCGTTTGATTTGGACGCGAAGACCGTTAGGGGGATGAAAAATTGCTGTCGCAGATTCTGCTGTTACGTAAAATGTATTTATAAGCAGGTTCGCGCTTAAAATAGCCGGCGGTGTGCACTTGTCGGCGAGAGGATAGGGGCTCGGTCCCTTCGGAGCACTCTTTTTTTCGTGAGGAGAGAGGGTTATTGAACCAGCCAGGTGAACGACTACTGCACGCCCGGCGAGCATTTAAAATTCTAGCTGAGTGTGCACTACATTACATCGGTCGCGCTATCAGCGACGTCGATAACAGTAGTGGTTTCGTTGACCGGCTTAAAATCGCGCGTCCCCACGAACTTCCTGCTAGAAGTCCGCGGGAACGGTGTGGGAACAAGACGTGACCGGTAAGAGACATTTTTCCTCGGCAATTACCCGCGGATCGCGAGCCAAGAAAATTAAACCCGAGGAAAAACCGAAAACCCCGCCCCCCGACCCTCCTCCACGCTGTCCCCGGGTATAAAATAATTAAAAGTTTTTCATTACGCGTCCAACTTCTCGCTTTTCTTCCCCCGAACCTTCGTATTGACGTTTCGTTCAATGATAACGTTCTCCTAGCCGACAAGCAGATTATTAACGCTAGATTTAAGGGACCCTCACAATGGTTCTAATATTTTTAATTTACGATATTTGACTGAACAAACTTATTTCCTTAGGTGTACGTTATTTAAAAAATGCCTGAAAAATTGGATAGACGCATTCTTCTTATTTTTATAAAGTAATGCAACATACTCGCTTTTAGTGCTCCGTGAACCTAGTGTTAAAGTTCAATTTTTCGAGATTTGCTAGATTCTTCGGACACCTAGCTTCGTGTAGATCGTATTTTGCATTTTGTAAAATAATAAAATTGTCTTGGTTGCGAACAAGCGTATTTCTGACGCGGTATATAATTTTGGCGGGACACGTGGCTTTCTCTCGTTCTTCAGAAAACATCTAAGTCGACGGTTTCGCGATAAAGTAGAACGGGCTTTGTTATAAACCAGCGGACTATTGACGTTAAATTTGATTTCGCAGCGATCCACGAGGCTGCTCGCAATTTCGCTGGCCACGTGGCTCCCTTCTCCCGTTTCGAAACTCGCTGGTCGATGTCTCGCGCTGAAACGAAATTGTCTCTGCTGCGAACGGGCTATCAACGTTATTTTGCAAACATCCTCGAAGGTTTATTGAATCTGCGCCGGACACGTGGCCTCTTTTTCACGATTTAATCCTCCCCAGGCGCTGTTGTTCCGCGCTGAGATAAAATGCCGGAACGAGAAGATTAGCGACGATAAATTTTATTTTCAGAGACGCGCGAGGTGTTTTCGCTGGACACGTGGCAATTTTAATGCACAGCTGTTCCATTAGTTGTGCACCACCTCTGCCCGTCGTACTCGCCGGCAAACGCGAGCGTAGGTACGGACGTAATGAAACGATTATCATCGCCGACACTTCCAGTTGCGGTCTGTCCACCAGAAGTGTATTGCCGGGCTCCCGATAAGGGTCACGATGCCTGCGTGCTGCGCCGTGAAACGTGGACGTGGTCGAACCAATTCGACGCACCGTACGAATACGTTCGAGCGTATATCCTCCTTAACTCGTGCACGGGCTCTAACAACGGAAAAATAAGTGACAGTGTTCGTGGATTTATTTTCGAACCGGTAACGTGTCGGTGAACGTATTTGTTACCGCGACAAGCGAAAAATGGTCTCGCGAGAGAACGCCGCAGCGTCGAAACGTTTCTGAACGCTCGGGATATCGTAATTAACCCTTTCGATCACTATTCTTTGGGTACACGGAGACAAATTAGAGCGTGAATTATTTTATGAACGAACATAAAATTTTACTGCGAGAAACATAGGGGACGGAATTTAACAGAATATTTCTGAAGGTGCTGAATATTTTATGAATCAATTGCAACGACCACGAAATTGTGTTATTTCTTAACACTCGGGATATCGTAATTAACCCTTTCGATCACTATTTCTGGGGTACACAAAGATAAATTAGAGCGTAAATTATTTTATGAACGAACATAAAATGTTACTGCGAGAAGCATAGGGGACGGAGTTTAACAGAATATTTCTGAAGGTGCTGAATATTCTAAGAATCAATTGCAACGACCACAAAATTGTGCTATTTCTTAACACTCGGGAGATCTTAATTAACCTTTTCGATCACTATTCCTAGGGTACACGAAGACAAATTAGAGTTTAAATCATTTCTGAACGAACATAAAATGTTACTGCAAGATGTATAGGGGACAGAATTTAACAGAATAATTCTGAAGGTGCTGAATATTCTAAGAATCAATTGCAACGACCACAAAATTGTGCTATTTCTTAACACTCGGGAGATCTTAATTAACCTTTTCGATCACTATTCCTAGGGTACACGGAGACAAATTATAGTTTAAATCATTTCTGAACGAACATAAAATGTTACTGCAAGAAGCATAGGGGACAGAATTTAACAGAATAATTCTGAAGGTGCTGAATATTCTAAGAATAAATTGCAACGACCACAAAATTTTTGTTGCAACGAACAGGTTGTTACAAAATCGAAATATCCTTGGACGCGGTAAATATCGTAATAATTAATCGCAAATTCGTTCAAATTCGTTTAAAAACGCAGGGACAGTCGCGAACCGGTTCCGACAATGCCACCGGAACCGATAGATTGCGAGAACACGTTCCCATAATTCGCGACAACGTTTCAGCTTGTCGCTATGACCGGCCCGGTTCGCAACAATAGCAAAGACACATGTTCGACTCGGGAAACCTTGATTTCCGCGCCAGCGGGTGGCGGTGTGGGAACAATTACGGCGCGTCGCCTATCAAAAATGATAAATGTCAGATAATTGCAACTGCGAAGAAGGTCGTTCCTTTATCTCCTGTTCCGCGTGCAAATGTCGCAGAGGCATTGTCCGGCGATTTATCTGTTTGCCTAACGACAGGCCTCGCGCGCGGATCGTTCAATTATGCTAATTTTCAGCTACCGAATCGCCGGGAAACGCGAACGCTCGCGCGAAACGAGTCGCAATAATTTTCTGCATTTCCTGCGGCCTCGCGAGCTGATCGCGTTGCAACTTGCTAACGAGTTTCCGCGTTCAAGTGACGTTGCACAGATCGGGATGACCGGCGTCGATTCGGATGATTCCACGACGTCATCGTAGAACGTCTCGAAGGGAACGGCAGGATTGTCGGTGGAGGGATTAACCCTTTGCACTCGGCGCTATTTTCATTCTAACACTTTCTCTTAGAATCTTTTCATTTTGTTCGTACGAAACGGATTCGACTTTCACATATAATATTTAAATGTTTAGTGGTCTATTAACACTGGAACGACCGAGCAATAAATGCGACTGCAACATTTATTGTAATATGAGCTTGAATGAAAAGGTTCATTGAAAAGTTTCTGATGAAAATATTTTTACAATTTCAGTAATTGTAAAAGACAAAATTAGCAACCAGTCATTTTGACAGCTCCGGTCGTTCTAGTGTTAAATACAAATTCTGTGATGTAACAAATATTTTGTAATACTTTTTGTAATTTCCTGGAAATAATGCCACAACAATTTCTGGTGGTACAACAATTTCTAGTGGTGCTTCAGGGTCACTCGAGGGCTAAGGGTTAATACAACAACATTTATTGTAATATGAGCTTCAATGAAGAGGTTCATTGAATAGTTTCCGATGAAAACATTTTCACAATTTCAGTAATTGTAAAAGACAAAATTAGCAACCAGTCATTTTGACTGCTCCGGTCGTTCTAGTGTTAAATACAAATTCTGTGATGTAACAAATATTTTGTAATACTTTTTGTAATTTTCTTGAAATAATGCCACAACAATTTCTAGTGGTACAACAACTTCTAGTGGTGCTTCAGAGTCACCATTCGAGTGCTAAGGGTTAATACAACATTTATTGTAACATGAGCTTCAATGAAGAGGTTCATTGAAAAGCTTCCGATGGAAACATTTTCATAATTTCAGTAATTGTAAAAGACAAAATTAGCAACCAGTCCTTTTGACTGCTCCGGTCGTTCCAGTGTGAAATACAAATTCTGTGATGTAACAAATATTTTGTAATACTTTTTGTAATTTCTAGTGGTGCTTCGGAGTGACCACTCGAGCTCTAAGGGGTTAATTGTCGCGCGGATTGCTCGGCGGATTATCGAGTTTCGTTCGAGGATAATCGAAACAGCTGACGGAGGATGAGCTGCAACGTGACACCTCTGAAGAAATACGCGGAAATCAGCTACCGCGTGAAATGCGTGTCCGTGGAAAATGAGCGCGTGTTCGGTGACGTGTACGTCACCCGGCAGACGCGAAATCTGCTCTATTGTGCGGACGGATATCAGTTTCCCTCGTTGTACGCGCGAAGAAAATGCAACTTGATACAGCGGGACTGGCAGGGGCCGGATTTTATGGAGCTGAATAAGAAGAGGCCGATTAGAAGAGCGAGCATCGCGCAGCCGGGACCGCCTAGGAAATGCTTGAAGAGATCGAAATCGGTCGGCGACACGGGGCAGATGGCGCAACACGGCTCCAAGAACAATGGCGCCGTGAAGAGCGAGACCGAACTTCGGAATCCGAAGGTAATCCTGTTTCACAGTTACTTCTTTCGATTTTATAGGCTAGCTAACGCCACGCCGTTAGTACGCCCACTGATCTCGCTTTCTGAATGATCGTGAACGTCGGGGGTAATCAAAGGTCGAAGGTTAATAGTAAATTAATAACCGGTATTACAGTGTGCGCTACCGAAGTGCAGTCGCTCGACTTAGCTATAAATAATCGGGCTCGATAAAGCTCAATCGTAATAATTGAATTATTAACTCGGCGGTGGCAAGGGGCGGATTAAAGGTTGTGTATTTATTTTTAAAGAAATATAACTTGCGACCAAGAATTTCTCTACGAATCCGATTTATTCGTCGCGGTACAATTGCTCGACTGTTGACATCGTAAATCGGCGGGCATCGATTCCAGGCATTAATTAACCGAAACTGGAATGAAACGGTAACTTGTACGCAAATATTTTAAATTGTTACTCTGTCGGCGACTTTCATTATTTCACCGTGAAATGCGCACAATGGCGCACGAAGATAATTCCAGCGACGTTCGCAAAATCCTCGACGACTGTTACAATTTCCGAAAGTCGTACACTTCCTTCGCGATCATTTTTTCCCAAGCGATGTTTCCGAGATTAACAGAACTCCGGGATACTGGAGAGCGACGTTATAAAGCCGAGAGAATTCGATTCTGTCCGCGGCTCGGAGCGCATCGAACGGGATTCGCTGGAATAAGAAACGCGCATAAAGTCGAGGAAAGTGCATCGCGGCGTTAAGCTTCGTTCCGCGGAGAACGGGAATTGGAATTCCGTGGGGGCGGATTGATCGGATGTTTTCGTAATTAGATATCCGTCGGATTCGATTCGATTCCGCCGATGATGCGTCGTCGTCGTCGCGTGTTTCAGACGTATCCGTCGCCGTTGCCCGACGCGCCGTCAAGAGGAGAGGAACGATCCGTCTCGTCGCTGGTGGATCAGCTGTTGCTGGATATCTACGGGCTGCCAGACGGTGACAGGGGACGATCGGAAAGCGACTCGACAGCCTCGTCCCTGAAGGCGCGTCCGCAGCATCGGCAGCTGCAAAAGGCGCGTCTGCTATGGAAAAGTAAGAGTAACTCAATAAGAGATACAAACGTCTATAACACCGGCGAGGGGAGGGATGAGAGAGAGAGAGAGAGAGAGAGAGAGAGGAGAGAGGAGCGTGGGCGTCTGATAAATGGGTTTACATCGGGGACATTTATTGTGGAAGCTTCTCATTGTCGAACCACGCCGGGCGATTATTTAGCGCGTAGAATTTCATAATATAGTGGGAACGAACGCGATTGTTATAGGACGGACGTAGACGGGACACGGCAGAGGCGTCAGCGAATTCTGCATTATCGTTTCCTTCACAATAATCCATTAACGTGAGCGACTCTACTCGTTATTGACATACAGTGTCACGTCCCAGATGGGCCGGATTATAGTTTTCTGGGGACAACGCGCAGTTTCGTACCTACCTGCGTTCACCGGCTTCGGTTCGGGAAATTGAGGAGTGGTTAAGGGGGCCGGCAGGCATTTAGCCTTGACTGTCACACTATGTTACGATGTGCCTTTTTTCTATACATATTACGTCTTAAATAAGCAAGTAATCAATTCAAAATGCATACCACCGTGTTTGTACATATCTTTGCTACGTCTGTATAGAGCCTTTTTTTTCGATACGAACACTAAATCTCTCGAAATTAAGAGAAACTCTCAGCGGCAGCCATCTTGTGACGTCATATTTGCTTCAGAATTCGAATTTGCTGCCGAATATCGTAAATTACTCCACGATGAGGTAGAAATTCGCAATTTGGACTCTATACAGACGTAGATTGGACTTTTAGGAAACACAATTGACCACTTCTAAACTGCTCATTGCAATATTGAAGCTGCAGTTTGAATAGATTTTGACCCGTGCATACTTATATGGATTTCAAACCATGACAGTCAAGGCCGAATGCCTGCCGGCCCCCTTAAATGAGTTGTACTCGAGATTTTACGAAAACAACAAATATTCTGGAACACACTCGTTCCTGATAACAAAGGGTCCAGTACCGATATGTGAAACATGCAGCATACCGACATCAATTAACCACCTGATATTATCTTGCCCAAAATACAGTACAGTACAGAAAGAGAATCTTGACGAAGATAAAATAAAAGATCTACTAGAATTTATTAAGGAATCGAAAATCCAGGAAGTTATACTATAATGATACACCTGTTCGTCGCTAATAACCATGCAGTTGATGCGACGTAAAACCTTGATGAAAAAAAAAACAAAACAAATATTCTGTTTATTCGTAAAATTGGGGCTGAATCGGATGTTTGGAGGTTGATTTCGCGAGCAAGGATTTTATATAAGTAGCGCATATACTAGAGGGTTTACAAGTGTTTCGCTTAATAATATTAATTTACAAGGAGGAAGGAGGAAAAAACGAGGGAGGAAGCCGCCGCGAATTTCTGCATGCCATAATAGCATAAGCAGACATTTGTGCAAAATACCCGTGGGGCATAGGCACCGAATAGAGATCTCTTCCTCTCGTAACTATTTATTCTTGAATTCTTTGTTTCGTCTCTACCGTTTCAAATCTCTTTCACTCAGTTTTATTCTAAGCGCATAAACTCCATATTTCAATAGTGCTGCAGTCGTCGCTTGGATAACAACCGTTGTTCATTATTTTACTTTTTCTGTATTTCCCTGGTGACTTATTACTATCGTTGCGTCCCAGATGGGGCGGATTATAGTTTGCTGGGGACAACGAGCGCAGTTTCGAACGTACCTGCATTCACCGGTTTCGGTTCGGGAAATTTTTTTTTATATATTTATACAGGTCGCATCAACATCTAGGTCATTAGCGACCACAGATATTATATTATAATTACATTAATAATTACAATAATACATTATTATGTCCTTGCACTTAACGTATAAGTCATTTGTAAGTATGCTCAGGAGAACAAATTTTATAATTGTTATATTTACATAATATTACAAAGTGTGGAAAATTTTTGTAGATTTTAGGAATTTTAAAACTTGGACTATATTCGACTTAATATTGAAACAATCAGTTAAATTGTTGGGGATAGACAAGCGTCTTCTTTGGAAGGAGAAAAGAGGGCATTGCAGGATGAGATGTTCAATTGAAAGGGGTGTATTACATCGGGAACATACGGGGGGAGGAGGTTCGGGAAATTGAGGACTGGTTAAATGAGTTGTGCTCGAGATTTTCCGAAAACAACAAAGATTCTGTTTATTCATAAAATTGGGGCTGAATCGGATGTTTAGAGGTTGATTTCGCGAGCAAGGATTTTATATAACTAGCGCATATACTAGAGGGCTTACAAGTGTTTCGTTTATGACAATAATATTAATTTACCGAGTTCATGTATTCTTTGGGGCGCACGCAAGTGGTAGTCGGCTGGTTTTTTGTGGGGGTGCTCGCAATTCGGAGTCGTGGGCTTTCGAGGGTGCTCGCCAGTTGTACCTGTTGGGATGACGAGGTTAGGAGATTAAATGTGACTTTATACTTCAAGTGTTTATTTAAACTGCGCAACGGAACAAACGTTGATCAGTTTGGTCAATGTTGTTCGCATATAACACAATTTTGTATTTGACTTATACACTGAAAGTATGACTATCGGTACTTACAATAGAAATGGGGGAGCTGTGAGTGGCTCGGTAGACTGGCTTGGACTGACGGTTCCTTCATCCTCCTTAGGCCCTTTAATACCGAAAATGGCGGCGTTCGAAGGTCAAGAAAGGACTTCCCTCTCCGCATGTTTCGTGCATTTCGGTGTATACTCCGACAGTACCGCTGGGCGCTGGGACACTCGCTAACTACTCGCGTAACTACTTTCGCGACTTATTTCTCGAGCGTTGAATAGCGGAACGTCTACACGTATGGATTTCTGTTTGAGCTGCGCGAACTGAACTGGCTGGACTGATTAAATTGAACTGAGCGAGTTTGGGGCGTTGATTCCCTTTTTATAATGTGGCCAGTCCTTTGTTTCTCAAAGGTGCTGGCTCAGGGGTTTGCGTTTCTTGATATTCTCGCTGTATCCTGATTAGTCAGCTAGCTGCGTGTTGCCAGGATGAATTCGACGTCTTTTCTTGTAGCTCGGCATAATTCGATACTCTCTTCGTTTGTTTTTAATCTGTAAGCTGACCTTTATCCGCGCGTCTTGCAAGAAGATAAGTTGAAGTATTTCTCCGACCTTCCTCACTGCGTACAGTTGCTAACGTATATTTTACTCTTATTCTATTCCCTCGCATGACATCTGCAGGCCTTTCTGTAATAACTAATACTAATTCTTTGTTTTACGCTTTTATTCGTTCATGGTCCAAACACCGGACGTGACAACAGATAATAACAGGAAAATTCGGAATAGGTTCGCGACGCTTCGACCGACGACTCGGGCGAGCCAAAGAATTCCGTGAAATCGACGCGAAGATTTGAAGAGTTAAGAATCGCGACGCTGCGTTACCGTGTTTCGATCTCCTTGCGTTCTCTAATGTCGATCCGACGCGACGACAGAGGCTCGAAATCCATTCGAATTAGGCGAAGACACTTCGGCGGAAGCTGACGAGACAAGAGGTCGCGGTGCCCAGACAGACGAGCGACCTCGTCGACCTCAAGGCGAGAAGGTTCTTTGACTTGGAGTGCTACTTTTTCCCCCACTTTCGTCCCGCGGGAGAACCACTTCTTTCATTTCTATAGACGATGCTGCTTCGTTGAACATGCATAGGGAAAAATAGGGGTGGGATATCTCGTGGTCTTAAAGTCGGAACCCACGAGAAGAAACGCCGTTTCCTTTGTGCAAGCTTGTAACGTCATCGTGGCTTTCTCGCGATCGGAAACGAGCCAGAGAGCAGCAAAATAGAATATTCGAAAAACGAACAAAAACTTCGATGATTCGAAGACGTCGCGTTCACTTTCGTCGATAAGTTCGTTTAGAGTTTCAACGTCGCACATTCTACATGCGAAAATACAACGATCTCTGACGTGGATCTTCTTCTTGGTGGATGTAAATACCGTGGTTGATCTTTCGATCGTTCTCGAAGGACCACCTTTCTTGAGTTGCCCAGAAAGGACTACTCGTCTCTTTTAAATACAAATTTATTTACAAATTGCTGGCACAGTCTGACCGACTCAGACGAGAAACAGATCAACGATTACAGGAAAATGAAAAACGACTGGTGAGACGAAAAAAACGAGAGTAGTTTCTGATTAGAGAAAATGCGCAGAGGAAACCTCGGTTCTCTCCACTCCTGGCTGAATTCCTCCTCCAGAGGAAAAGTCCGAAGGGTGGGAGAACGCTAGGTGGGAGGCGACGAAGTGGCCCTGGGACCCCGGCGAGCATGATGGTCACGGGGATGGTAATAAAAACATGGAAAACCACAGGACGTTTTTCGAGGCCAATCCGAGTGCTGGCGAGATGTGTACCTGGCGACCCTAGTCGCAAACTACGTTTCACAAGGCCCGGGTTTTATGGCTTTCAGCTGCGCTTGTCTGCGGGTCCTGTGTCCTGGCCTGATGGACATGAGGATTCTTGCGCAATGGTTCTATCTTTATACTAAATCTTGGGTTGCAAGAAAACGCGAGAGGACAAGGATTACAACTCAGCCGCGACGGTGGAACCGAAATGGGTTAAGGGCAGAATAATCGCATCGCGGCGACCCGGATTCCTATCGCGGAATTAAGTATATTGAATTCTCGGTGCCCCGGGAGACAAAGTCACGGGGCATTTCGCTAATCCCTGATGGCCCGGTGTCGATATGAATACGCAATGTCGCGCAGACGTGCGTCGAGTGCGGAACGCCCGTCAGAGAATCCCGGGGCCCGTCAAAGATACGTCTCCGCGTCGCGGACGTTTTATATTCGCCGTGGATGTACCATTTCGCGGAGAGTTCTCCAATTTAAATTTTAACGCGGAAGTTAACGCAATTCAACTTAGTTAAAGGCGGGCTCAGGCGGTCTCGCGGGAGCCGCGCGATTGAGAACATCTGGCCACCGTGTTCGGAATGATCAAAGGGACTCGGCGTCGCGGTCGGTACCCGGCATGCCTCTCTTCCGGGCTGGATCCCGGTGAACGTAGGGAGCATAAGCAACAGCGGGAAGAGTTGGAAAACTGCAATCTTGGGCCGAGTGTGTACACAGGGAGAGCCCTTTCGGGCCGTTATCAAGATTGCGGCTTCAATTCACCGACTCCTCGACGGTGTCCCGCCTTGTCTCGCCTAACCTGAGCTCGCATGAACGCGCCCCTTTCAGATTCGAGAGTGTCGCCCGCGATCCCCTCCACACCCTGCCTGCTCGTCGAGTTTTCGATTTCGCATAATTCGCCCACCCGAACCGTGGCGTCTTTCAACGTTCCGTCGATCCCTTCCGGACAAAAATCTAGCTTAGATCGCCGTCGTTATTGGATCGTAGGCTTCATGCGTTTATGGCAGGAGTGAGCAGGAGACCATACAAGTGTCAATCTCCATGTAAAAATATATTTTCGTATTTTAACTGATATATTTTACACTCGGCGCTATTTTCTTTCTGAAATTGAATTTTTCTTCCGTGTTAAAATAGTATTATTTTATTCATACGAAACTGATCCAGTTTCCACATTTAATGTTTAAATGTTTAGTCGTCTACTGAATACAAATTTTGTGATGTAACAAATATTTTGTAATATATGTACTTTATTTTGCCTCCCTTAAGGGTTACAATTTCTTTTTACATCACCTTCTCCTTCTATCGCCATCTTTCCGTCTTCATTTAACCTAACTGAACCTTAACCTTAACCTAACTTAACTTTAATCTAACCTAACCTAACTTTTCCTAAGTTATACGTAAGTTAAAATAGACTTATGAACCATATGGAGAGTATATATACAAAAGACCTTATATTTGTAACTTAACCTAACTTAACCTATCTGATATGTAACTTAAACTAGCCTTATGAATTATATAGAGAGAAAGATATATTATATATATTCAAAAGACCTTATATTTGTAACTTAACCTAACTTAACCTGTCCTATATGTAACTTAAACTAGCCTTATGAACCATATAGAGAGAAAGAGAGAGAGTATACATACAAAAGACCTTATATTTGTAACTTAACCTAACTTAACCTGTCTTATATGTAACTTAAACTAGTCTTATGAACCATATAGAGGGAAATATATATTATATATATACAAAAGACCTTATATTAATAACCTTAAATTTACCCCCTACCCTTGGACCTCCCCTTCCTGTCTGCCATCATCCACTCCACTCTTTTCCTTCCTCCCCTCTCTCCACTCTCCCACCCTATTTTGTAATATTTTTGTAATTTCTTTGAAATAATGCCATAATAATTTCTAAGTAGTGCTTCAAGAGTCACCACTCGAGTGCAAGGGGTTAATATAATTAATTTCCAAATGAGTATGGAAACTTTTCAAGAGCAAATACCTTGTTTCGAAGCACATATGTCGTACAATTTGTACGTTATTAACTTTTTCGTGAGAATATCTTAAAAAATGTCTAAGTTACAGCCTCTTTCACTGAAATGGTTCATTTTCAACCAACGAAACGATTTATCCGTTGCAATAGATGTGACTCTCGTTATCAGAGAAGACGTCGGCGTTTTTACGGTGCAACTCTGAGTTTATTAATAGTGAACGGTTCTTCTACAGGCACGAGTGAACTACAAATTCTGATACGGAATTTACAAGACCACATCAGTCATACAGGCGGCTTGCTGATCCGCCAGCTGCGTCGGAAGGATTACCTGAGCACCAAGCGTGAAAAACAATGCGACATTATTACAGCGTACCTTCAAGCCTACAGCCGAAAACATAGTGAGTATAAATTAGCATATGCTTAATAAATTCTCGCATCCTTCTATTCATGGTTTCTCGAGGGTCGACGGTCTCTCGGAATAAATCGGGACTCAATATTGAACGCTTCAAATCACTCGAATAGTATAATTCAGAAACAAATTGATGGAACTGGAACAATGGTTATTAAATCGTCAAATACACTTCGCTAATCAGAAATAATCACATCAATTTATACAACGGGAGGACTTCTATTTAGAACGAAATGTCCAAGAGGTCGCATAAAATTTTAATGCAACAGCGGTGGCTGGGAGAGAGTGTATCGATATTGTTTATTGGAAGAATTTGCATTTTCTGATGGGAGAATTACCTTAGGATGTTCCGCAGTTTCGTCGTAACACGGTTTTTCGGTTCGAAGCTGTGCCACCACAATTTGCACTTCACATTTCTGCGAACCGCTGTGATTAGGAGAGCAGGAAGTAGCGTACAAGAAACAGCAATGTTTTAACCGCGGCCAGTTACTCTGAATAAACAATAGGCCCTCTCATAACACGGGAGCGCAACGAGTCGCGTTGTCCCGTCCAATGGAACTTCGTGTTTCGTTTTCCGCGGATAAAAAACGTCGCTCCGCAAGAAGCGATCTTTGTGCCGGCCGACGTTAAAAACCGCCGCGCGATTCACAGTTCCGCCACCGCGGCCGGTTCCTTATTATTTACGTTATCGCTGTTTTGCATTCATAAATATGGAGCGACCGAAGGCAGAAGTTCAACCGCGAGTGTCGAAACAGACCTGAGTCATAGAAATGTCGTGTGCTCGAAAAATGTCAGTTGCTTCAAAAAATCTGTTTCGACGTGGCAACCCTGTAAATCAACGTATGCACCGAAATTAAGATAGACATTAATTTATTCAGTTTTTAAACCGGTAAAGATCGATCCGTCTTCATTAAAGTTTTTATCTGAAATCTGCAAATAGAATTACACGAATACACATACATTCTCTCAATTTCGTTACCCTTTCGTTGATAAGGGTAACTTAATTATTGCGGTCCGGTTCGGCGCAAGAAAATGTGCGATAATTTTAATTTCCCGCGCGATTGTACAGTATTCAACATGTCTCGTATCGGTTCGAAATGTTAAAATATTACGACCTGGCGTAATATTTTAGCTTACGTCAAAGTGCGATAATAGTGGAACAGGAAACGATTCGTCGTTTTTCCACGCGTGCTAAACCAGTACGCGAAAAATGTTTGACGATATTCGCTTGTCATATTACAAATAAGAACGAACAATATTGGAGGGAACTGTGGATAAAATTAAACAAATTAATACTGCGCCTTCGAGTTAAAATTCGATTAAAAGTAGAATTCGTTCCTACGAGAATCGAAGCAGAATAAGATTGGCGCAGGTGATTGCGATAAAACCTAATCTACAGATTCTACGCGGGCAAGTTTGGAGGAACTAGGGAATGGGAATAAGAGGAAATTTTAAAGGGAAGAGAGTTTCGGTAATTGTATGGATCCTCAGGGGCATCCGAGACAATTTCGTAGAACCTCTGGCAAGCAGCAGGACTTTGCGAATTCATAAGCAGACCTCGGATATACTTTTAATAGTTCCGAGAGACCTGATGGGAGGGTTGCAGGCGGCCTCGGAATCCCCCTGGGAAGGACTTGACGAACAGATCGATTTTCCTCCGGAAAATTCAGAAGGACTTCGACGGACGACCGGGAAGATCTCGGTTGTCCTCGAGAGACTTCCGAGGAGGACTTCAACATCTTCCGGAAAAAGATCCCTGGCTCCGCGGATACCTTGAGAGAAATTCGTGGAAACTTTCCTGAACCGGGAACTCCGCGGGAACATACATCCGCTAAATAATTTTATATCAGAACTATCGTCATCGTCTGCTCTGATTGTGTAACCTCGGGAGATATCAACACGCACAATTCAAGCAAGCCTACTTTATTTAAAGATTCATCTGCACGAGCCAGGAGGATGTTCATCAGAATACTGCGCTTCAGTTCATGTTACTTTTATCGTCTTGAATTTTAATCCCGTTTGTAGTATTCTCCAATCCATTGTAGCTATTTGCACTAAAAATTTCAATACCTATTTCCGATATAAAAGAATCGATAAAAAGTTAATCAGCATTTACATCGATCAACGGGTAGCTCTTAATCACATGTGTTTAGGAATACTTTGCTCCGTATTGTTCTTATTATATTGAGTTTCAGTCCAGTTTGTATCGCTTTCGAGGTTATGGTGTCCATGTCACTTTTATCGGCTTGAATTTTAATCCCGATTGTATTATTCTCCAATTCATTGTAGCTATTTGCACTAAAAATTTCAATACTTATTTCCGACATAAAAGAATCGATAAAAGGTAAATCAACATTTACATCGATCAACGGGTAGTTCTTAACCAAAATTGTTTAGAAATACTTTGCTCCATGTTGTTCTTATTATATTGAGTTTCAGTCCTGTTCTTATCCCTTTCTAGATTATGGTGTCCATGTTACTATAATCGTCTTGAATTTTAGTCGTGTTTGTAGTATTCTCCAATCCGTTGTAGCTATTTGCACTAAAAATTTCAATACCTATTTCCGATATAAAAGAATCGATAAAAAGTAAATCAACATTTACATCGATCAACGGGTAGCTCTTAACCACAATTGTTTAGGAATACTTTGCTCCATATTGTTCTTATTATATGTCCTGTTCTTATCCCTTTCTAGATTATGGTATCTATTTGCACTAAAGGTTCCAGCGCACGCTAAATAACCGAACAAAAAGCAACTAGCTGTGTAGCATGTAGTCTTCAAGAATGTACTTTATGTCGACCATTCGCAAGGAAGTTTCGGAATACAAACGGCAATCATAATTTTTCGAATGCGAGCTACGTAACCGGAATCATAAGCGAACGCGTGTGAGGCATAGTGAAACTGCGTGTGCCGGAAAGTTCAAAGTCGCCGTTCAGCCTAGTTGTTTCGGAATGTTCTTACATAATCCGTCCACGATCACTCGAATTTCGCCGAGCTATGCGAAGTCTTAAATTTGACAAAAATCTACTTATTAAAGACTCGGAAATCCTCCATACATCCCTTGAACAATCGATTGTATCATATTGCTCATAATTAGACTGCGGATTTTATGACGAAAACGGATAAACAGAGTTTAAAGCAGTGGAAACATTAAAAAGATTTAACGGCGCCAGCGAATCGGTTTTAGCTTAATAAAATGATTGAAGGAAGAACGACATTTTTATTTCGCTCGATGCAAATATTTTTTACTACAAGTTGACTTTAGTTGACTATCTCTCTTTATCGTTGCATTTACACACATGTACTCTCCTAAAACGATGGACAGTATATTCTACAATAAATATTATTAAATTTATGAAAATTGTGTTATTTCCTTTCAATTCAAAAACGGACAGAACTTCCCGCTAGACCTAATAAAACTGAATACAATTGAATAGAATAGAATAGAATTGAAAGTACACGCGTTGGAAGATTGGGAAAGCTTGAGCAATTTTTATATAGAGCTTTGAGGGGTTTGGGAGCCTAAATGTCGAGTGCCGCGTGGTCAGATGGTCGTTTTAGAACGCTATGCGACGGGGATATTTTTCGTTGGCGATCGGTGCGCACTTTCGCAGCCACTCGAAAACCGAGCACTTTCGGAACCCCGTTATCGGTACACTTGGGAAGGGAGAGCTGGCGATACCGGTATCGCAGACACACATAGCCGCGTCGTCACGGACACTTCCGGAAAACAAAAAGGCCTCCTTCACGTGCCAGCGGCTCCGGTGATCAATAATTAGACTTTGCCGCGCGAGTACCGCGCCGACCACGCATGCCCCTGGTGCGGTACGCGCGGCCGAACCGCCGCCGACGTTCCCCGTCATTGATAAACTTTTAATGATGTTGCGCCTGCGAAACGGAAATGCGGAACTTTCCTCGGGTCTTCTCCGTTACTTGCGGACCCGTATTTAGCACGATGAACCCCCGCGTCGCGACGCATCGCGAGGCATTGCGTGACGACGCCGCTCAGGAACATAATCTCGCATCGTTTCTCTCGCACGCTCGCAGTAATATTCGAACACTCTGACAAGGACGATAACTCTCTTAAGACTCGACCATATGTCTTCAATTTTTTTTTTTTTTTTGAGAAGTTGGAACAATTAGTTTGAAATTACAACTGGTGGGAATTGTGAAGAAAGTACTACAAATTACATTATTTCAGGGGATGCATGTGATAACAGTGGACACTTTTCTTTGAATATTATTGTCCACAAGATTTGACGGCCATCTTGTGTAGCTTTATGAAGCAAAAATATTGAGTTCAACAACTTTAACAGTAGGTTTACGGAACCCGTCGTTTTTCTCGTACGCTCGCAGTAATATTCGAACACTCTGACAAGGACGATAACTCTCTTAAGACTCGACCATACGTCTTCAATATTTTTTTTTGAGAAGTAGAACAATTAGTTTGAAATTGCAACTGGTCGGAATTGTGAAGAAAATACTAAAAGTTACATTATTTCAGGGGATGCATGTGATAACAGTGGACAATTTTCTTTGAATATTATTTTCCACAAGATTTGACGGCCATCTTGTGTAGTTCTATGAAGCAAAAATATTCAGTTCAACAACTTTAACACTAGGTTTACGGAACCCTTCAAAATGACGGGTTCTAATATTTCTAATTAGAAATTATTAATATTCCAACAATGCATACACGAGAAATTATTTAGCAAATCGATATCTTTGGGTATACAATATTGTAAAAATATTGTTAAAAAAGTGGGTAGCAGGATCTTGTTATTTTTACACAGTAATGCAAAATAGTCACTTTTAGTGCACCGTAAACCTAGTGTTAATAACCGTATCGTTCTGATCATATAATCTTCGGAAATACACCTTAACCGTTTGCACTCGACGATATTTTAACTCCAAAACGAAAAATTTTTTCCTACCTAGAATATTTCCCTTCCATAGATTTTTTTTCATGTTATACACACGAAAATGGCGCAATTTATACAATACTGAAGTTTTTAATAATGTAAAATATATTTTGAATAATGATGAGTGCTAAGGGTTAATATTGTCTAGCGCTGTCCACGTATACTCTTTGTAATAATAATTATTATGTATAATAAGCATAAATATTGATTTCTTTATATTATACAATCGTTGGGCGATGAAGTTATTGCCCGATGAAAGACAGAGTGACGGAAGTTCTTTTTGTAGATCAGTATTGCGCACAATTGGATCAAACTGAATATGAACACGAGGTGAAATATTCTTTACGATTTGTTGCGCCACGGTTGCTTAACAAAAGTTTAACGAAACTGCAGCGCGAACCTCGACGTTTAAATATGTCTCTGGACGTCCAAGAAAATAGGCGTTTCGTTCCACCGTGGGGCGTCGCGCATTCCACCCCCCGAAGAATATTCAACCCCTTCATCAAGGGGTTGCGCAACCAGGGAACAATTTTTTTTTCCTCCACTCTCCGGGCCGGCCTCTATCTCGCGTCCCGACTATCCCAGACGATTCCAGACGTTTTTTCCCGACGGTGTTTTTTCTTTCATTTGTTTTTCTCCCCTCCACTTTTTCGGGTTCGGGCTTGCCGAATCGTTAAACTTTTCACGACTTCCAGCGAGATTATTCTTATCGTCTTTCATAATCGACCATCGGTGTACAGCCGGGCTATAAAGAGGGTTTACCAGCTTGTGTAATTAGGGGTCGTTCACTTAAACGACTTTATCGCTCGATAAAGTATTTAGTGCTTCGGGAGCTTCGGGAACTGTGAATGCCGGGCATTAAAGAATCAAGGGAATCGTTATGCAACGTCGTCGCGGCGGCCGTGCGTTTTTCTCCTACCGTTTACATAAATACGGCGACATAATTGCGTTCGCCGTCGCAGGAATTAGAGCACTTACTGTACCGATTATTAGGGGCGCGGAAGGTGGGATTCCTCTTAGATTTATCGCGGTGTTATTTTCCAGTCCGTCAATTTTAATCTCCCTCTGCGTTCTCTTTCGGCGTGTAAATTGAACTATGCAATTTTCTTGTTTAACCATCGGGAACGATAAGAGTCATTTGTAAAACGTGCAATAAGAACGGCGATAAAACGTCATCGAAATATTCAAAGGATTGGAAAATACGAACTACAAGCAACGCATATACAAAATCTGTGTATTTCTCACATGTTACGATTAAAGCAGACAATTAAAATTTCGCTAAAAAATCGGTATTAACCAATATTTTTAACTGAGGGATTTGTCAATATCTTTGGGTATGGAATATTGTGAAAGTATTGCTAAAAATGTGGGTCCGCACGAAAAAAAGGAGGAAAATAATAGTTCCGAGGCAAGATAAGGAAGTAAATCTCCGAGGCACCGCTCGCCACTTTATTCTCGATCTTCCTTTTCCTTTATTTCTCTTCAGGACAGTCTTTTCGAAACGTTCGTTCCGTTCAGGCGACGGGGATACTCGGAGGGTAATTTTTCATCCTTAGCTCCAGAAACTTATTGACCTCGCGCAATTTTTCAAACGCCTCTAAACTCCGATCTCTCCCTCTCTCTCCCTCTCTCTGACTCTCTTCGACCCCCCTCTTCGCGAAGAGTGCTTCAATAGTTCAGCGAAGCGTTCAAAATATTAAGTAACTGTTTCTGAGCCATTACCCCCGATGTGCCCGCCATCGTCCCGACAAAAACACGGTCTTACGAAATGAGCGTATCTGCTGAATAATATCTGCCCGGATTATGCGTTGATGATTACGCCGTTTATCATAAAGCTCGCCGTTTACATAATAGCAGAACTCACATCCATGCTGTTCGCATGGATACAATGTTTACGTGCGCGTTATTTCCTCACCTACTTTCGTCGTCCATTTATTATTTCTTCTTGCTGGACACGCTTATCTCTTATCTGGACCATTAAAAATTACTAGATTCATCGGGCGCCGTTTTTCTCGTTTTCCGCTGTTAGAGTACAAATCTAATTGCAGTTGAATAGCTTGTCCACTGGAAATGCAATTAGGGGTGTACTGCACTGTTTTTTACACTTACAACCGTTTGCATGTGTCTGACAACTTTAATATTCTCGTGTTTAAACAGTTTCAACAGATCAAACTAGTGCCGGATAGGAATAGATATATTTATTTATTTATTTATTTGTTGCTTTAAACCAAGTGGTTTATATAGCAAGTACAGTGTTATTACATTTGGCTTACACTAAATAGGTTTACATTGTTTCTAAATTCTAACGGGACATTGTAATAGATATATATATAATTATGATTAATATATAATATAATATAATATGATAATATATGATTGCTATGCCTTTATTTTAGTACGAAATGCAATTCTATGTGTCTGAATTCTACTGTTAACCCTCCGTGTGCTATGCCGGAGTCATTCCTGACCCGTCAATCTGTACAATTTTATTCGTACAATTTATTAATTGTACAATTTATCTGTATCGTCTTATATCGAAAGAAAACTGGAATATCGGCGTGGGTCTGAAATGACTCCGGCATAGAAGTCGCAGGAGTCCGAATTTCTCGGAATGTACTAGGTACAGAGAAACAGTGTAAATCGATGAAACATATATTGTATAACAACGACTACGACGGTGTAAACTATTTAGCAGGAAATCCATCGGCAAGTTTCTTTGTAAAAAGGGACGAAGTAGGGCGCGAAATTTTTCGACGACAAAAGAAACTGGTCGGTGAAGCTCGAATTAGGGGAAAGCTATGGTTCACCGGATCGCTCGAATAGCCAGTCTGATTACCGTCTATTGAAATTCGAGCGCACTGACCGCCAGCTGCGCGCGGAATCTGAAAATAAGCGATCGCGCGAAGCTCCTGGATCAAAACGAATCGGATCGGATCGGCCGCACAGTGGTTCTAATCGATGAATTAGGAGGAAAAAACATCAAAATTAAAGGTAAAGAAAAATACGTATCAGTGAATTTTTGATGTGCTATACATCCCACAGAGACGCAAAGTGACCACTGGTCTAATTAACAATGAAACAAATTATTAGAAATAGTGTATGTGAAAACGTGTGTTCCGATTACCTGGCATTATAAATACTTTTATATTCATAATAATATGAATTCCACAGTTGAAGGTAATTATAACTTAGTTTTTCACGGAAAAAACGCCGAAAAAAGTGGTTTTTATTTTTTCCTACTGTGACGCACCAAATGCAGGAGTTTGAAAAAAATTGAGCATAATACTTAGGACAATATCTTATTGCTAAATTAATTCTATTCTGGTCGCTCTTAGATTTCCACATGAAATCAAAACAATTCTTTTCGTAGACAGAGTGCGCACTATAACTCGGCAGGACATGGTTATTCACCTGAAGGAATTAGGCTTTATGCAATCGACTATGACCAAGAATCGTCGTGTGCTCATAAATTATTTAGAGAATCAGCTAGAAAGTACAGGAGGTCGAAATATTTCAAGGCACAGCCACGGGCAAGTAGAATACTGAATTATCATCGGAGAAAATACTAAATTGAAAAGTAATCGTCTGTCCCAGTGAGTTATACATTTTTTAATCACAAATTGCATCACCGTATCTCGAAAACTATTAATCGCATCGACTTCGTTACGGTATCATTCAATTCAGGATGAAAAGATATATGAATAATGGTGTTGTGCGTCAACAGAAAAAATGATTTTAGTATTTTTTCCTCGTGATTCGTCGATTGGGACCACCGTGGGCCGGGAGTATGCGATCCGGCGTTGTTGACATCGAGAACGGGTAATTCAATCTGCAAACGGGTATCCTTTCCTCGCCTTTAATCAATATTCAACTACCCGCCGCCTGCCACCATCCTCGAGATTGAACCAGATTCAAGGCGGAAGATGTCGATAATTCGCGATTTTTATTTCCGTCCTCGTGCCCGGGATGAGCGTCGACGTTCCCTTCCGAAACGTATCGCCGATCTCCTGGCAGTGCTCCTAATTATTTCCGGCACCTAACCACGCGAACGATAGCGTTCTCCTTATCGTCGGCACTGATCAGCGGAAAATGAGACGGCGTCGTAACCCGCCTGTTTTCGGACACGTATTTATTCCGCGATAACGTTTACGAATATGGAAATCCTCCGCCGCGGCGATCCTTGGACTCAAACGATATAATCTTCGCGGGTAATTTCTGGGGCTGTTCCAAAGTCCTGAAAACCTGCGCGAAAGCACGTCGGATGAAAGAGATTTTTAGTAAGCTCGAAAGAAGAATTTTTAACCCCTTACCGCATGACTAGTTTCACGGTAAACTCCCGCGTAACGTGATCGATTAAATTAGTTAAAATATGTGAAATATGTGAATCTTCTGTGGCAGCAAGTACACAGTTTTCTTTTTAAGCAATTGTTTGTATATTTATTGGCACTTGAAATGGATCGTTGAAGCTTTTTAAACACTTGGAAATTGATTGTACTCAGTTTTGTCGTAAAAGTATGGAATCTACAAATTTAGTACGTCAATTTTGGACTCAGGTTACCAATTCGTTTGTTGTAATTTCTAAAAGAAAGACTCATCTAAGCTTTTTAAACAATTTGAAATTGCTCGTACTCATTTTTATGATAAAACTATGGCATCTACAAATTTAGTACGTAAATTTTGGACTCAGGTTACCAATTCGTTTGTTGTACTTTCTAAAAGAAGGATTCGTCGAAGCTTTTCAAACAATTTGAAATTGCTTATTTTTGTCGTAAAAGTATGGAATCTACAAATTTAGTACGTCAATTTTGGACTCAGGTTAGCAGTTCGTTCGTTGTAATTTCTAAAAGAAGGATTCGACGAAGCTATTTAAACAATTTGAAATTGCTTGTAGTCATTTTTGTCGTAATAGTATGGAATCTACAAATTTAGTACTTAAATTTTGGTCTCAGTTTACCAATTCGTTCGTTGTAATTTCTAAAAGAAGGACTCATCTAAGCTTTTTGAACAATTTGAAATTGCTTGTACTCACTTTGTCGTAAAAGTATGGAATCTACAAATTTAGTACCTAAATTTTGTACTCCGGTTACCAATTCGTTTGTTGTAATTTCTAAAAGAAAGCTAAGCTTTTTAAACAATTTGAAATTGCGCGTACCCATTTTTGCGATAATAGTATGGAATCTACAGTACGTAAATTTTTGACAGAGGTTAGCAGTTCGTTCGTCGTAATTTCTGAAAGAAGGACTATACGTTTTATGGATATTAGGTTTATATTATAATTAGGGGGTGGGAGTGAATTTTGATCGTAGGGTGGAGAATGGTTAGCGATGGATATCGATTCCATCGGGTTGACCCTCGGGAGGTTAATCATCCGATAGCGACGCAGTTAATCCAATATCGGATCAACTCTGACCCATACCGAATTTTTCATTATAGGCTCTGCGAACCTGATCGTTACATTGCCAAACGGTTACGGTGCTTCTAATGTAAAGGAAGGTTAGAATATGTTCATGAAATATGTATAAATATTTGCTACTGGCTTTATCGTGTACTCGGTTATTTACAGGACGTTTCATAACACCCGCCCTACATACCTCGTTTTCGAGCAGTTAACATTTTCATGCTCACGAAACCTCCGCAACATGATCAGATCGAATCACTTCGTCGGCCCGTTGTCCTCAGCATCAGAATAAATCGCCGGAAGCCACGAAATTCACTCTCGTCGTCGGAATTTTGCTCGTTCCGCGTGCGCCGCGAAGGGCGCGCGTACACGCGTCCCATCCGCGAGCGTATCTGATGGCCTTAGTCTCCGTTGTTGCCGATTCTGACGACATTTCCGACTGACCCATAAAGGGACCGAGTCGATAAGTTCATCGATCTGTAGCGGCCGGCTTTGTTGTGCGCGCGGATTAAAATCGACGGCTGCACCGCGATGACGCCGCGTGTAAAATCATCTCCGTCGCCCTGCCACCGTGCCCTTAAATCCCTCGGCCTTCCTCCCCAAAAAATAAAACCGGAACTCAGCGATTCCATCATCCCCAAAACCCGAGACAAAAGAAGAAGAAGAAGAAGAAGAAAAGGAAACCGAGGACAATCATAGAAAAGCGCTAACCTGAAGCATTCGTGAAGCCTAGAAGAAGGGGGTGGGTGTTTGGGGAAATGGAAGAAGCTACAATTTCAGCCAAAAATTAATTTTTGGGGGCGTCCAAAAATTACACAAATTACAAAACCAACCGGACCGGTATTTTTTAAATTCGAAACAAGAAGATTTTTCATCGAAACGATCTCGGAATCTCGTTAGACTCGAGGAAGAGAAATTCCGAAGAGGAAGAAGTCGAGGGTAGAAGCAATAAACGATTTCGCCACAAAGTCGCTAACAACGGGAATAATTGGCACGTGCACGTCATTTTCCGTGCTCGTTTCACCGTGACGTGGCACGGCAGATCCTGGTGGAAAAAAGAGAAACGAAAAGGGCGACGGGACTCGAGAGAACCACCCCTGGGCTCGCGGCGTTCCTGTCGGCAGTGTTCGACGGGACACGCGAGAACTCCACGGATACAAATTCCTCGCAGTGGGGTTGCTGGTGGTGGTGGTGGGTGGCTGCGCATGCGGCCATCCGGGAGTGGCTGATCGGCGAGGTAGCGGACGGTTCGTGGAACGGCTTCAGTGCCTATTGCAGGGTTCCACCAGACAGCTACCCCTACCGTGCTAGTTGCCCTTCGTGGTTATCGTCAGTGTGGACGCACGCGCGGCTCTCTCTCTCTCTCTCTCTTTCTCTCTCTCTGGCCGTTGTCGAGACGTAGTGGTCGCGTTCAGCTGACTCGACACGTATCAGCTCTGCTCGGGTTTGCTCTCCGAAGAAGATCCCCCGTTGCTAGCTCAGTTATAGCGAGCAACCATCCGATCAGGGCCTCCAGTCACCTCTGCCAGGTCTTTCGATCTTTCTCTCTCTCTCTCTCTCTCTCTCTGTCTCTCTGTCTCTCTCTCTCTCTCCTGCCTCCCATCGGTTCTTCTCGCCCACGCGTCCCTCTCTGTGTCCCTGTGTTCGATCGTCCCCAACGGTCGACCCTGCATGCGGAGAAGCAAAGTGTGCGAGACGAGTAGTACGCAGGGGTGGACGTGGTTCACTGGTGAGTCCTCGTTCCCACAGATCGACGGGATGACGGCAGATGCGTAGCCCGGAGTGCGTACCCGGGGACACGACGTCGACACCACGCTATCGCGACGTCGATCCACGACCTGACAATGGTAAGACCTCTCTTGGACCGCACCGGGGTCGCCGGGGATGATGATGATGATCTCTCTCTCTGTGTGTGTGTGTGTGTGTGTGTGTCTGTGTGTGTGTTTTGGTCGTCCATCCTTGACCGCGATCGGGAACGTTGAACGTCGTCGCTCGCCTCCGCCGATCGTAATGATATTCCTGGCTTCCATACACGTACATGTGCTTCTACGTACACGCAGGTATACACGCATACACGGACAGACATAGATGTGTATATGTATATGTATATACACCCGGGTTCTTGAATTATACAGGAGCGTTGAATATTTAGAGGGTGGGGAATATTTAGAGCAACTGTTTAGGAGGGGTGCCATCCGGATGCCAACAGTCTTCACGAACGGGTCGTTCTATTCCGTGGCATTTCCGAGGTGACTGCTTCGAGGACTTGGGAAATCAATGCCTTGCCCCCGAATTGGATTAGATCAATCGAAACGCGGCCGCACCGTGTTAATACCAGCTCCGAACGATTTATAGTGAATACGTGCGCCCGTGAAGTTACTGTGATGCACCAGCGGCCCGACGACGAGGGCTCGGCCGACCATATGCAACCCTCGCGGTCCGTCCTTCCCGAAAAATCCAATCTGCACGATTTTCTGTGTGCGGTCAATTTACTTTAATTGCTCCCGCCGTTCCGTGTTTCGAAGAAGACGCGTGCCGAAATTGATAATTATTGATTCGGATTTCTGTACCTTTGCTGTCAATCATTTTAGAAGAATCTTCGAATTCTCGTAGACTTGTGTTTTCTCTGTTCGATATTTGTTCGTCTCGCGATTTTCCGGAGTATCGATACGCGTGATTTTCGAGGGGCAAACTTTGCGGCAGAAGCGTCGCACGAACAGGATCGTCTTGTATCGCTATTGGGAGCGTGGATTTCTTCGGAAGATCGATCGCATATGTTACGTCAGCTCCACATTATGTGCCTCGTAACAGGTGGTACCTCCGCACAGGCACTGTTAAGAAAAAATGTAGTGGGGATGGTTCATTTGTTGTCAACAACCCGGACGTCACGAGGGTGTATCCATTTCCACGGAAACTGTTACCCTCCTGCAGCAGACTTTTCCAACGCGAAGAAATTCGTTCCTTTCGTTGTTGTTTCTTTTTTCTTTTTTTTTTTTCTTCGATATTGTTGACGGAGAATCGTGTTTGTACCGTGTACATTGTTCTTGCTCTTTTCCCGTAGTCGTCGTGAAACAGCATGGTTGCGGAATTGCGATTAGATGGTGTGGATTTTATTAATGTGCGCGGATTTATCAGAGATACTCAGTTTCATAGCGAAAATATTCTGCTGAAAATTTTTTACGAAACACTATCTTCAGAATTGATTAATGAAATGGAAGACTGTTTGGATAATACGTTTTGACCGTTTTATTTTTCATAGAACAATACAATAATCCAAATGTCAGTGAACGGAAGTATAGTGATAATTGATATTATTTCTGACCATGATGGAATCACGCACACCTAAAATAATATTGGAACGGTTTGAGCATCACGATGGGAAAAGATAATTTTCTTCTCACTCGGTGTCTGTCTGTGTTTCAAGCATTTGTTTACATTGTTGTGTATGTACAAGCACAATCTATGCGTGTATACTTTCCATAGATCATAATCATTGATCATCGCACGATCACTTCGGAACTTCGACAATAATTTTGCAACAATAGTTTGGCGTAATAACAAGGTTGTTTGGGAAAGAAATTAAAAGTGTATACTGCAAATATCGAAATAATTTACATTCACCCAACGATATTAGTTTTCGTAATAAAACTCAGTTCCGTCATTGATTTTTGCTAATCTCGAGCACTGTAGATACGATACCAATATAGATAGCATAAAGTTTGTAGTACACCTGCGTCGATCAATTGCATTCAGATTTTCCGAGACAATATTCAGGTATTCCGCAACATAATTAGCTTCGATTATAAAATTTAATAACCGGTGCAAGTCAAAACACCTAATTATTGGATATCGAGGAATTCAGTAAAAGTTGTACGAACACAGTGATATCGAAGAATGCTTCGTTACGCGAAAGCCACGATTATATTACGTTATAATTAAAATTTATTTACACCGCTTTTCCATTGAACCGCTCGTATACAGGGTGTTCTCCGGAATTATCAGCCAGAAGGAGGTGAATTTACATGGAAAAAATCAATCGAGAATAACGTTTCTTCGTCTAAGGCTTCGCTTTCGATGAAAATGAGTTTGAAGGTCCGCTGGGCTCGCGTGCGCCGGTAATAGAGGAAGTAGAACCGGTGGGTCATGATCAGACACATCAGCCGATTCGTATCTACAATAATAGCGCGCTGAATTCTGAAACTCGATTTTCTCGAGAACGAAACCTCGAAAGAAAAGAACATTGTTCTTCAATTCGACTTATTTTTCATGTACACATTCCTGCGGTTTCTATCTCTAGACTGGCGATACCTGCTGCATGTGCAAAATAAAGTTTCCAAGGTGTCCGCATTGATCGCTACACTGCGGATCTCTGCGCGAGAAAAAATTGTCCAAGTCTGTTTTAGAAAATCGAAAATCCTCTCGCAGTCGTCTCGGAGACTCGAAAACAACGCAAGAGTATTCGTAAATTGCTCGGTCTTTGAATTTTTGCGTTCGATCTTCGCGACGAGTGCGCAGTTTATCGATCACGAATTTCGAGCGAGGCGAATTTCGAATTTCGGACAGAAGCTTGAACGGGAGTTTCCCCGTTCGACGTGGACGCGTTTCGCAGGGTGAACTGAGAGCGGGTCGAAATTTCAGACACGCGATAAAAATGCGTCTCGCGCGAAAGAAGCATCGGAACGCGGCACGATCGAACACGGTTTCGAGAAACTGAGCGCAACGGCGACGGATGATGAATCACGAAAACGGTTGAAAGGCGGCTGTACGCAGTGCAACAAGAGGCGGGAGAGGTGAAAGCGACGATGAAGAAGAAAGAGTGGCGTTCCTAATTGGAGAATGAGCGGATTTTTCAACTCCCTCAAAAACTTCGCGTCAGGAGCCGCGTACGCTGCCAGCTCTGCCTCGAAGTACGAAGAACTGGAAGGTGAACGAAATCATTTCCCTCGTTGCTGCACGTGTATCGTACTCTCCGTTCCCGAATCGGGCCGGCTCGTTCAATTTTAGCTTTTCTCACCTGCACGAAGCGATTTGCCCGGAAATGCTTGCCCGTTTCTTTCGCGAGGACAGTTTAATTCGATGTTCCGTTTGTATGGGTTTGCTGCGCGAACTTGAGTCCCAAAGCGAAGATAAGAGGATTCGGTGGGAAACCGAGGGTCTTCGACTGTCTGATAGTCAATTATAGTCAATGGACACCGCGATCATTCATCGGGGCCAATCAAACTGTTTCTGGAAGGGTATTGTCCGCCATGGGAGACCATACGCGCGCGTGATCTTCGCGAGTTCGAGGCCTCAAGTTTTCCAAGCAGAACCATACAATTCTGTTTCAACTGTCCAGAACGATTACTGTGCATATATCGATTAATTCTGGCAAAATTCGTATGAAATTTCGTACGAAACAAAAATCGTGAATGAAATGTTTATAGAATAATTTACAGGGAGAAGAACTGTTCACCGTTGACGGATATGTGAAGTTGAAAGTGATGTAAGAAGTTCGTGGAAGTTTTGATGGAATTGTTAAGCAACGGAACTGCGATCTACATTTGTTGTGAAACGAAATATACTTCGCTCTCCAACAACGTAATTTGCTTTCTTTTGCTTCGATAGAGCAGACGGAGTATCCGCGATTACCGAGATCATGATGATCGCGGAGCAGCAGAGGAATAAATTAAGATTTTGTTTTGAACGGGTCCAATCATCTTCACCGAACTTTGCATGTTCTTGAATAAATGCATGTTGATGTAAAGTGTATAGTAAGTAAATGTATTACTAAAATGTTTGTCTTCCCATCCATATGCATGAATTTAGGAGGACGAAAAGCTGCGCCGATGACCGAGCCTTCTTTCGAACTCGAGCACTTCCGCCGAAAAAATGATCGATTCCACTTTGTGAGAAATTCTGCATGCATAGTTCTTCAGCCTTTCCACATTATTTGTGTCGCTACTGTATTTACTGTAGACCCTATTTTCAATACTGAAAGAGAATTAGATAAATTTCTTGAGCGAGTGAACAGAATTTTATTAATCCCTCTTAATTTAAGCAATGCTTTGTTGCTGCAACGGAAACACTGTTGGCGATTGCACAACAGAATCGATACCGTGCAAATATTTCTGCTCTCCCTTTACGTGACAGGTGAAAAGAAATTTATAGTACAGAGAGCAATAAAGTGTCCGGCATTACAGCGCGATAGCCAACTTCATAAAAACGCAATCGCTTTTCCGTGTTCCCTTTTGTGCGATACGCGGGCTGCATTTTATCCGAGAATCCCGGTTCGAATGGAATCGGACGCCTGGGAGCAGACTCGAGCAACAAAAGGTTAGGCGGGCATCAATTCGCGTTGTATTTCTAATGCGCTCGGATAGACAGTGAGTTTACGTTATTCCGGCAGAGTTGTAAAATTTACGAGGGACGAGCGCCCTCGGCTCGGTGACGCGGAATAGTGCGTGGGTAATGAACTCGTTGTTAAATGGACAAATTGCTGAATACAGATATTGTATGATAATTGCGCCTCGCCTAGCTGCAACTAGCCGCTCTCCTGCCGGACGAGCGCTATCGCTTTAACGATCTAATAATTATCGCTGCCACGGAAAAATCTAATCGGACTCTTTCCGTTCTATTGCAGATTTAAATTATGAAAAGCGCGTGTATCAACGCTCTGAGTCGTTCAATTTATTCCCTTAATTAGCATGCTAATTGACGGAATGTATAAAATGCGTAAACATTTTCCGGGGACACGAAGAAGAGACAACACTCGAAGGAACCGTAGAAACGATTTATTTAAACGAACTCTCTTCACGCGGAAGCGCAATTCGTATTTTGAGTGTCAACATGGTACTTGTTACACGTTCGACTCGACGGCGCGAAGCAGCTAATTAAGTTTCCGTAGTTACAGCGACATAACTGACGTCGATGAACGCGCTAATGAACTCTCCGCGAACCGTTTGATTTCGTTGGAACGCCGCGCGTTCTTGTTATTTGTTCGACGTTCCCTCGAACCAGCCAGTTTCGACAATAAAACTTGGACATTTCGATTCAAGTGGATCCACCGTCGGCTGTGTTTGCTCAGCCAAGTGGCCGCTGACCACTCGTGACCGCCAATTCGGTCATTCACGATCTTATTTACGACCATTTGCATCGAACCTATCGCGGTCGAAATTAACAGGCTCTGTCGGAGCCACCGGATAACAATCGTTCTTCAACGCAGCGCTAATTTACCTTCGCGATACCAGCGAAAGATATTTATTGATACCGACTCGGAGTCGAAGTAATTTATTGTACATATGTTAGTTTTATAAACAGAATAAGAATAAAAATGGTGCACGTCAGGGGTGAGCAATCAAAGTTAAACGAAAATGTGTTTCCCCTTTTTAAAAATCTTAAATTCTAGTGATCGTCACGTGTCAAAAAATTCGTAAATTCAGTACAGACTTTGTGGACTCAAAAGCCGTCAAAAAATTAATTTTAAATTAATGTGATCGGACGCTTCGATCCAAGTAACGAGCGTTCTGCGTTGTGTCGAACGTTCGAACGATTTCAGTGAAATTCACCGTGCGAATTTATGAAATTTCCAGTCGAAGACACGAAGATGAGATTCAGCCTGACGCCGCAGCCGGGAGAAAGTGGTTTCATACAATGGCTGGACGCGATGAAAATGGTCGCCAGGTTGCAGGGGGGCATACCACCGGAGTTTCGGAAGAAGGTGAGTGACAAAAAGAAAAAGCTCGGCGCGACCCCGTGAACCGTGCGCCCCGCTCGTTTCCGTGTCCTCATCACGAAATATTTGTCGCAGTTATGGCTGACACTGGCGGAACGTCATCTGGAGCAGCGCGGCGTGGATTGGAAGCAGGCTGAAAAGGTCTGCTTCAACGAGTGGAGCAATCCTGACGATGAAGAGCTCGGTATACAGATCGTTAAAGTAAGACTGGGAGACGTGCATCCTTTTTGCAACACCGTGCGACGGCGCACCGGACGAATCTCGTGATTATTTTGTTGGCAACGGTCGAGGATTCTCGATAAATACTTGACGAAAAGAAACATCCATGCGCTGACGCGTTACTTACGAAAATTGTTTATGATTTCAATGATCTCTTAACGTTCAACTAATGCAACCCAATAATTTCTCTCGGGATTACCGTGTAAAATTAGCTTCGGAAGTCCACTAATCGTAACTGTTTCAGTTGTATTTGCTGAAAGTGCGAGCTAAATATCTGGAAATTGAAGGTCACGGCAGCCATTTGACTATTACCATTTCAACATGTCATTCCTGGTCCAATATTTGTCTAACACGTAGAACGGTATTTTTAACTTTCAATGTACGCCCAAGTAATTTTTTCCAACAATCATGTTTATTGTCATATTTAATCGGGAGTGATATTTGTAAGAAGTAGAATCAGTAAGTCGTGGACAGCCGGTTCCTGAAACGAAGTAAACAATAAAAATTGAATATTCTTCACGAAAGATCATTGTGCTTACGACTGCCTCGTAGTTTTTCGCATATCTGCGATCCGTGGCGAAGAAGTAAAATTGTTTATGATTTCAATGATCTCTTAACGTTCAACTGATACAACCCAATAATTTCTCTCGGGATTACCGTGTAAAATTAGCTTCGAAAGCTCAGTTTTCCTGTAGCATCGTTCAGAAGTCCACTAATTGCCGCAGAAATTGCTCGGCTTTAAGCGAGAGAAATGGAATTTAATTTCAGCGAGAATTTTGCGCAGAAAGTCGAACAATAGAAATCTGAATTGAAATTTCTTTTTGATGCGAGGAATAATTTGCATAATTTTAAATATGTACGAGTGGCCGAAGCTCCATTCACGCGGTCGGACAGAGCTGCATAAATTCGTTACGTAACGACGAAACCATCGACTTATTTAATTCGCATCGTATTCCCGACGTTTTAGCCGAGACAGGATGGTTGCATGAAATATTACGCTTCGTAATCGCGAAGAATCTCCGTCTGCGAGAGATAAAAAATTCTTGGAATAACGCTTGACGGTCATCCACCGCAATAAATGACAAAGAGGTGACGACGGGCAATAAATTATTTCTTTTAATCGATGCTGGAGGAGATTGGACCAACTCTTCCTCGCGGAAAATTGTTTGAGATTCGATTAATGCTGCGATCAAGTATCTTCGAAAATATGTTTGAAAGAATTTCCAAATAAAACAGTTCATTGGTGAACAGAGATCGTTGATCTCAAAAAAGAAAATTCTTAGATATAGAAAAATAAAATCGACACGTACGGATTTGAATGAATTCAGCCACGAAATCGTCGAGATTCGTCCGACCCGAGAGCATGAAACAAAAATTTCCGAAAGTTTCGATGCAAGACCGGATATCTCCTCTTGCATAACTGGTCCAGAAAAATGATCGTGACGCAATTCCAGCCGACAACGCTCGGCGGTATCGCGTCTGGAACGGTCTCGGTCTTCGGCGTATATAATTACAAGCAATTAAATTTCGATCATTAATCACTTCGACGCCGGCCAATTAAATGTCGCCGATGAGCCTTCCAATTAGCTGGGTCGCGCGACGAACGACGAACGACCTTTAACGAACGGACGGGTGTCGGTGGACGGCGCACAGTGATGTCAAATGGCCAAAAAGCGGCAAAAAATCTGTAAAACCGAAACTATCCAACGAATTTGTTTGAAGATTTGTGGAGAGATTGCCACAGGTACAACGCTTATTTGGCAAGAAAATTTTTTGTAAAAAGTTGTTAACATTAAGTAATATGGGCTAATCGAAAATCTCTGTTTCCCAACTTAAATTGCGGCGAAATCATCTCGAAGTATCTCATGAAATTTTTCACAAAGCTAGATCAATATGATAACTTGCTAAAACGATTAGTTCCAGATCGTAGCTATTCAAAGGATTTTTTGTATTCCTCCATAAATAAAAAATTAGGGTAACGCAAAGGGACTTCAGGTTAGTCCATATTACTTAATGTTAAACAACTTTTTTTGGAAAATTTCTTTTGCCAGTTAATAGTTGAAGCCATTTGCAATAACCCATAGGATTTGTGGACCCCTAAGTATTCAATTATAGGCGGAGTAATTACATAACTATCGCACTGAAAACTGATGAATTCTCAGGAGAGAAGAAATGGTTATTTACCATGCTTATATCACCGTCAAAAAATTTTTTCAAAAATCGGACTTTGGCATATCATGCACGCACTATGAGGCTATACAAAAATAATTTTTGTAAAATAAAAATCGAAAATTTATAGAATGGATTTTTTGCCGCCTTGACAACACTGTGCGCCGCACAGTGGGCAATTTGGAAAGTCCTTTCTTTGGAAAGAAAATGAAGGAATGTTCGATAGGAATTAGGTAGAGCGATGAAATTTTTTTTAAATTAAAGCTGAAACTTTGTAGAATACGGGAAAAATAGGGAGATTATTACCATCCAATCATTTCAACGAAATAATGATTTCATTAGTTTTTGTCACAACAATCTATTTTTTGCAAAATCCTGAGGGCGTCGACAAATTTCGAGACCAGTCTTGAAATCAGCGTGAAAAGATCTATGGGAAATGATGCATAGCATGCTAAAAATAAATTTTTTCCGCGCGTTGTATTGAAAAAACCAAAATTTTCTTGAATTTCTGCACGTTTAACGAATTTTCTCGAGGTTAAAAAACGTTCGTACCACAATCTTTCTATTTTTCAAATATTCTACAAAGTTTGAGCTTTAATTTAAAAAAAATTTCATCGCTCTACATTATTCGTATCGAATGTTCCTTGATTTTGAATCCGATTTTGTCCAAATTGCCCACTGCGTGGCGTTCCTCGCGTGCGCGAGGAAATCGAAAATTTCTCGAATTTTCTCGGCGCGAGAACGCGAAAACGTCGAGTCGGTCCGTATCAGGTTCCCGAAAATGTCGGGCTCTCCCCCGTTACGTAAGTTGAACCGTGCACGCCTATGATCACGAGTATGGTTGCCGGGCCCTTTCAGGATTTACACAGGACAGGCTGCAGTCTATTTTGCGGCGCAGCTGGCAGAGACAATCAAGCGGTGCTCCGTCGGGTTCTGCTTGGCTTCGCTCGATGGAACAAGTCCGTCGGCTATTGCCAAGGCCTGAACGTGCTGGCCGCCCTCGTTCTGCAAGTTATGGATCGCGCCGAGTCCGCCGCGGTGAAGGTGATGATCTACTTGATAGAAGGTGTCCTGCCCGAGGGCTATTTCGCGGACAATCTGCGCGGCCTCTCCGTCGACATGGCGGTGTTCCGTGATCTCCTCAGGACCAGGCTGCCCAAGCTCTCGAAACACCTCGAGGCGCTGCAGAACGACGCGAAGGACAAGGCGACAGGTTATTCCTTTTCGAGCAAGTGCCCGCAATTTGTTTTCTGTTGGGTCGGCCAATGCTTCGGATTTTTTTTCTCTCTGGTGCACGCGTTTTTGGCAAACTTCTGCGCTCTTCTTTATGGATAGAGTATTTCTTGAACGAACTTGATGAACAGTTGCGACGCTCCACGCCTTTGAACATTATAAAGACAATTATCGTATACAGCTTGTCGGACATTGTTTCAGTAGGATTTGCTGAAAGTGTGAGTTAAATATCTGGAAATTGAAGAACTCTTCTTCATGGATAGAGTATTTCTTGAACGAACTTGATGAACAGTTGCGACGCTCCACGCCTTTGAACATTATAAAGACAATTATCGTATACAGCTCGTCGGACATTGTTTCAGTAGGATTTCCAGAAAGTGTGAGCTAAATATCTGGAAATTGAAATTCCGAAAAATGATATTTAAACTGAAATTGCGGCGAAATCATCTCGAAGTATCTCATGAAATTTTGCACAAAGCTAGATCAATATTATAATTTGCTAAAACGATTAGTTCCAGCATATTCATTGTCATATTTAATCGGGAGTGCTATTTGTAAGCAGTAGAATCTGTAAGTCGTGGACAGCCGGCTCCTGAAACGAAGTAAAAAATAAAAATTGAATACTCTTCACGAAAAATCATTAATTTCTTATAATTGCTAGGCGAATTGAACCAGAAACGTGTGCATTTTGGATGCAACTTATACGAGCTATAAGACGTTCCACCAGGAAAATCTGAAAGGATTCATTTCCCGGCTCAAACGATTTCATGTCAAAAGTGATTCGATTATTAATTACTTGTATTTTTAGGCAGCAGTTACGAGCCACCTCTGACGAATGTGTTCACGATGCAATGGTTCCTCACCCTCTTTTGCCACTGTTTACCTCAAGAAGCTGTCCTTCGAGTCTGGGATTTGATATTCCTCGAAGGTGATGAGATTCTTCTTAGAACCGCTTTGACCATCTGGGAAGGATTATCAGAGTAGGTGGCGCTTGATATTTAACCACGCCTATAAACAACAATTCTGTTGGTTAAGCGATCATCTCGATCGAACTCATCGATTGTGCTTTTCGCATAGAAACGTTCGTTCCGATAGAAACGCTGTCGGAGGCATGAATTGTTCTTTGCTCGACCAAAAATCTTTTTCTCTCCCTTCAATTTCCTCTATATTGGTTCAATACTATAATAATCATTCGTTTACAGTCGTATCATGACCGTCACATCGGCCGACGAGTTTTACAGCATAATGGGCGTCTTAACCAGAGAGATGCTAGAGTTCACAGACACGAATAATCTCATCAAGGTTCGTTACAGGTCCATTAGACATCAGCAACATAAAGCCTAGCCAAAATAAACGTTCGTATCCGCGTCTAACATTTACTTCTAACATTCACCATGTTACCGATGATCGTGCAGAAACACGAAATTGTTAAAATTCATAAAACTAGTCCGTTGTTGGTTCTGTCTTTAAAATTCATACGGCAAAGTCTCGAACGTTTAGTTTGCAAGCGGCGCGACGTTTGCCGGCCGTGTATTGAATCGGAGTTTATTTATGCGCAGAATATAGTCGGCATGGGACCTTTGCAAGGTGTAACAGGTTTGAGGGAGAAGCACAGATACAATATCACACCGTGGGCAAGGAAGCTGAGCGACGACGACGACAGCGATACGGAGGAGGATGAAAGGCTGGCCGTGGCTGCTGCGATGTTCAGCATGGCGCAACGTCTGAAAAAAGGTAAAAAGAACCGGAGACCGATGAGAGTACGTTGTCCGTTGTAACAATGGTGTTCTGACAATATCGTTCTGTTTTCCGCCGGTGACACGCAAGACATGCTTGTAGATCGTATACCTCAAACAATCGGCGCGCTACAGGCAATGGCGCCCAGCAGCGATCGGGAACGCCTCGCTTTGGACATTAGCACGTTGAAGCAGCAGTACGCTAAGCTGCGGGAACGTCAACGGCAAGCGCACATCATACTATCTGGTAAATGCTCGTTTTTCGTCAGAGTTCGATCGTTCGTTCTTCGGGGTTCGGTTGATCGCTCGAAAGTCGCTGAAGTCGTTGTTCTTCGAAATGGCTATTGCGTTTTCGAAGAAAGTATGTATACAGGGTCGTCCAGAAGTCGCTAGATTTTTCCCTGAGAGATAGAAGGGTCATTTTGGAAATGGTCCGGTGACTTTTGGGCCGTCCTGTGCTTGGCTGACAAGCTGAATCCGAGCCGCGCGGATTTTTCTGTTTGTTGAGAGGAAAGCGTTAACGTTAAGGCTGTGAATGTATGCTCGCTTAAAATAGAATCGGAGCAAAAATGCATAAATTCTTTCTTGACGCAGCTGCATGTGCAAGGCAGACCATGGTACCACCTCCTACTTCTCAGGCCATGAATCATCTTTTAGTGGGCAAAAATGCGCTCGTCAGCGGGAAGAACCGACCCTTGAGTCTACCTTCTGGCACTGCACAGGCGAAGACGCGACCTACACCTCTAAGCCAGAACCGAAGGGACAGACAGGGCGTTACGTTGCATTGGAAGGACACGAAGAAAGCGAAGCAGAAAGCCGCGAATGCATCAGGTTCGTGGTCCTCCCTGAGGAAATAATACCTGTCGCTGTTTTATATCTTAATATTTTCGGTTATCCATAGCATCAAAGTCATCTATGATTATACTGCTAACGCGAGACGTTCAGAATATACCTTATTGCAATCAACTAGTCGAAATCTGAACGGCTGAAAAGCAGGTGAACAAAGGAGATCAGATTTTTGTGTGCGAGTGCATTTATAAATATAAAATATAATCTTATATATCCAAAGTAATTTGTAATTTTGTATTTTATATATTATATATTTTATATATTATATTATTTATATTTTTTATATATTATATATTCAAAAGGAAGGTGTGCTCGCTACTAAAATGCAATCAGATATAGTTGATCATTTCGACGATACGTAAAATTCAATCAAATGCAGTGTATTATCATACATACTGCATATTCAACATTATTTTCCACTGCGCGCTCTGGAAAAATGACAATAACATTTGTAAGACAACCAACATAACTGTAGTTGACGTAGTATTTTATTTATTTGAAAAATGTGTCTGTGAATTGTGTATTAGCTGCCGGTAAGGAAGTAGCATCGAACGATGGTAACATAGAAATCTGTATTATACCTTCTGTTGGCAAGCTATGTCGTCTGATGGTTTGTCTTACTGTCTACTGATAAACGAGCTCCCTATAGTAATATCGAAATAGAAATTCCTTAGATAACATTCATTATATTTATTCAGTACCTGCACAGACGAGGTATAAAAGTAGAGCAATCATTATATGTTCTGTGTTACTCGATCTAGGATTAGATTTGGTGATTGGTATATTCCTAAACATTTATTCAAGTGTGTAGAATCACAGACAAGGTATGTTAATAAATGTACTTTCCTGTCACGCGAACTTGGGGGTCATCAATGTGGGCATATTAGCGAGAATCGAGTATAACGTGGGCACGTTAGTGAGAATCGAGTATAACGTGGGCATGTTAGTGAGAATCGAGTATAACGTGGGCATGTTAGTGAGAATCGAGTATAAAATGATTTAGTATAATTGCTGCGATTCTCGTGATGAAGGTATTTAGTCTCAGAGAAAATGTTAGATCGCGTTGAAACGTCGAAGAAGGATGACCTTCGACTTCGACAAAATTCGCACGATCTAGTTCATGCTATTCTAGTTGAGTTGCGATAAGACCACAGATACCCCATAAGGTGACTGGCCTGCTCCAATATCTCGCCTGTGGTAGAACGATTACAGGCGTTTGGCAATCAGCGTTGCTTATTGATCGTTATCTGCTGATCCAGGTGCGATGGAGGCCGCTGCGCTGCAGCCGTTGGAGGCTGAGCTGGCATCTCCGAAACGCAGCAACGGCGACAGCGACAGCGACAGCACGTCGACCGAACTGTGCGACGAGCCGGACCGTCTCAGCGACGTTGACAGCGAAGATCTGACGTCCGCGTCCGAGTCGTACGTCATGGCGACGGACGAAGAGAAAACATCCCGAGGTGGTGGATCGCCGATGCCGGAGAAATTGCTCGGTCGTTCATCCCCCGATGAAAAGGGCGAGCCAGCCCCTGTCGACGCTAAACAAGACTCGGGGCCGACCGAGGAGAGTTTGGGGGACATGTCGATCGCGAAGATCACCGATCAGATCCGACGACTGTCCGCGGAGGATGACAATAATTCAATGGTTCCTCAATCGTTCAGCGCGCGGAGCAAGAATTCGCCGGACGACTCGTCGCCGACAACGATACCGTCGTCCGTGGAGAAGAATCGATCCGATCTTCCAGCTTCCGGCTTCGCTTTGGACACCAGCGTCCGAAAATCCCTGGCTCTGGACGATTTCGACTATTTAGGTATGCGCGGCAGCACGATCAGCGTGAAGGACGAAGAGGTCTTGGTGCACGAGAGCCACAAGTCGAAAGGACCTGCGAAGGAAACGGAGGACCTCGCAGGGAGCCCGAAGGATCCGAAGGATCCAGGGCAAAATGCGACGCCTGCTTCGAGCGTGTTAACGGATTATCCGACGTCGTTGAGCTACGATCATCGTTTCGATCAACCTACGCCGGTAGACGTAAGCTACGATAAAATCACGACAGAGAAAACGGACACGAAGAAGTCAGACACGAGGCAGAACGACGTCGCGGATACGACAGTCTCTTCGGACGGTAAATACGGTACAGTGACGGAGACGACTGCTTCGTTAGACACAAGGTATGATAAAATCGCAGATAAAACTAGCCTATTAGACAGAGAGTACGGTGAAATGACAGAGAAATCTATTTTGTTAGATAGAAGGTACGATGATATCGCGGACAAGGCTACTCCGTTAGACACAAAGTACAACAATACAGGGGAGACAACCACGTTCCAAGCTAAGCTTGGTCAGATCGCAGACAAGACCGTGTCTTTAGACGCGAAGTACGACAAAATCCTCGAAAAGTCTTCTTTGAGCAGGACGGAGACGGATGTAGTGACGGACAAAACGTTTGACGATTTACTGGACAGGAGGTTTGATAATGACTCGAAACGCGATGAAATCGCGATCAAAACGGCTCCGTCGGACACGAGGTACGAGAAACTCGTGGGGCCGACCTCGTTGAACGCCAAGGTCGATGTAATCTCGAACAGAGCCTCTCCGTTGGACACGAAATTCGACAAAGTAGCAGGAATCGCTGTGTCGTTGGACACAAAGAGAGATGAGATTGAAGACACGAAATACGAGAAGATATCGAGCAAGCCTGCTTCGTTAGATTCGAAGTATGATCAAATGATAGACGTGGTCGCTCCATCGGACACGAAGTACAACAAATCTAGCTCGTTGGACGCAAAGTACAACGAGATTAGTTCTTTCGACACGAAGTACGACAAAATACCGGAGAAAGTATCGTTGGACACGAAATACGATCAGATCATCGAAAAGACGTCGCCGCTGGACCTGAAGTTCGACAAAATCCCGGGTAAGCCCGTTCTGGATCTGGGACGCGAGAATGGGGACCGCTACAGGTCGACCTTCGACTTCTCTAGCAGAATGTCCTTGGACACGAGCACGTACGAGCCGGCAAAAGTGAGTCCGGTTATCGAACAACCAAGTTCGGTGGGTGTAGAGAGAAATCTGTACTGCAAGACGTACGTTGGACACCTGCCGATCTCGCCGGTGATCGTCGATCAAAAGCTGAGTCAGCTGACGTCCGTGCACGCAGCGAACATTATCACGGAGCTGGCTTCGGACTGCGCGAACTCCCAAGTGTTGGAGAAGCCGTACTTCACTGACAGGATAGAAAGGGTACAGACGAAAACGTATTCGGACCCGAAGAAGAGTCCCCAGACGCCGGAGAGCAACAAGTCCTTCAGCTCCGGGGAGACCATGGGTGCCGACACGAAGCCCTCCAGCATGGCCATCAGCCCAAGGACTCCGGTCCGGTCCGACTCGCGGGACTATCTCCTGGACAAGTCGGTGTCCTCCTCGGTCAGCTCGGACTCGAAGACGCTGGTCTTCCGGTCCGGGGACTCGGACGTGACCAGAGACAGCGACAAGACCGACACGAAGAGGACCAGCTTCGAGAAGTCGAGCTCGCTGACGCCGATCAGCACGGACTCGCTGAGGCTCAAGTCCGAGACGAGCCCGAAGCTGATCGTGAGCAGCTCCAGCGACTCGTGCAGCCCCGGTAAAATGAAGTCTTCCGAGAGGTCGTTCAGTTCGGACCTTCAATCGCCAATAAGTACCAACTCGATCAAATATACCTCGAACTACAATAGACGCGGCCAGGACGACCTGTCCGGCTCGCCGATGGATCTGAGCACGGCGACCTCGCCGTTCTATCCGATCTCGAACCCGAACCAGAAGACCCCTCCGTCGCCTTACGGCGTCTCGAGGCAGAGGTCCAGCCTGGACAGCGCGGAAACGTCGCCCGAGCAGAAGTCGAGCAGCTCGAAGGAGTCGAGCAAGTATCTGGGCTACCAGTCCAAGTTCGACTCGAGCCTGAAGTCCTCGAGTCCGGTGTCCGTGAAAGACTTGGACACCGGGGCGACCAGGAGGGAGGAGTACAGGAGAGAATACAACAGGAAGAAAGAGGCCTCGGGTGACAGGAGAAACGGGGACGACGTTCGCTATTACCAGTCCAGCAGCAACGATTACTATCGGAAGGACAAAGAGCTGGATGACGGCGGGGATGATGCTCTGTCGGAGAAGGACGTGGTGCCGTCGTTGCCGTTGGAGAAGCTGGACAAGCACTACCTGAACTACAATTATCGGCACAGAGACAAGTCGAAGATGCTCGAGAGAAGCTCCAGTAGTCTGGAAAGCAGACGATTCGTCGACATGAAGTCGTCCGTCTCCTCGGACGAGTTCAACGCCACCATGGTGAAGAAGAGGTCCAGCGATATTCTCGAGGACATCAAGCACTTGGAGGCGAAGGCGAGCGAGGGGTCGTCGGACTCTGGGATATCGACCAAGAAGAGCTACATGTGGGAGGACTTGAAGAGTCTCGAGGCTAGACGGCAGGACACTTTCTCCGACTCCGCGAGCACCTTCTCGAAACGTCGTCTGGAGATACCGGACATCAGCGTGACCGGCGAGGGCAGGAAATCGTACGTCGTGCATCCGATGATCAGCATCGACGAGAACGCCGACACTATACTGAACACCGTGGCGCGCAGTCAGAACAACGGCGACCCCGACGACGGCAGAGAGTCGAAGTTAGGCGTGTGGACGAAGGTGAAGCCCCGGAAACGTGGCGACAACGGTCGTAGAAACAGCGACAGGGCGTTGAAGATCATTCAAGAGAACTCCGTGATACTTCAGAAGATCCTCGCCTGCCAGGCGAAGAAACGGCTGCCGGATCTCGAGGAGATATCCAAGGAGATCAGCATAAGTCCGATCAACGAGGAGATCTCGAAGATCTTCAGTCCGATACTGGAGAAGATGGGGCTGAACGAGCACGAGATCAACGAGGAGCTCGCGAGGATCAACTTCAAGGACTTCGACAACATGACGGCCACCAGCGTGTCCGAGTTCGACGCAAAGATCAACGAGGAGCTGTCGAGGCTGTCGCTGATCGACGATAACGAGCATATCGATCACTTCGACGTCGACGAGGTGATCGCCCATCAGTACTCGGACACGAGAGAGGCTCTGATCGATCGGAAGATAAACGAAGAACTATCGAAGCTGTTGCTGAACTACGAGGACCGTTCGCCGGCCAGCATCGTCAACCTTGAGAAGGGATCCAGCCAGAACGTCAGCGAGATCGACGGTCTCGACGTGTCCAGCATCTCCACCAACGTTTTCTCTTACAAGTCCTCGAACGACTCGATAGACACCAGAAGCGACCTGACGACGACGCAAGAGCCAACGTTGCCGGTCGAGAAGTTTCCGCAGTACGCTGAGAAAGCGTTGCCGTACAACGTGTCCAAGTACAGAGACGACGACTCGTCCCCTAAGAGCGACATAGACATATACAGAGAATTGGAGAAGCTGGATCAGATCTCTTCTGCCCAGGTGCTACCGCACTCAATCCTGGAGCTTCCCCAGAAGGAGCTGTCCTCCATCCCGTACGTCCCGAGCGCTTCTCCGTTCAACGACGTACCGCCGATCAGATACACAACGAAACCGGTGCAGTACGACGCGTCGCCCCTGAAGTCCGCCTACGACCCGTACAAAACGTTCGACTTCAAGCCGAAGCTGTCTCCGAAGCACGCGACCACCAACCCGTTCGCGGCTGCGTCCTACGATCAACCCGTCATCGACACCGCTTTCGAGTACATGAACAACAAGCCGGATCTGAACGCCTACGACGCTCACCTGAAGAGTCCGATGCTGACGAAAGAGTCGCTGGAGTTCCGCGTCCGGTACGACGAGGAGCCCTCCAGGGACATCGGCGGGGACTACATGTCCCTGCCGTCGGATCTGGCGCTGACCTCGAGCAAGTCCAGCTACTACAGCAACGGGAACAACGAGCCGTTGACGCCCACGAAGTACGCGTCGAAGGAGGACAGGTGCCTGGACCCGACCGGGTCCTCTTTCATGGAGTACACCGGCGAGCCGACGGAGCTGCGTCGCAAGTACGACCCGTTGTCCCCGAAGGAGTACTCGCGCAAGAGCGGCGAGTACGGGGGACACCTGATGCCCTCGATAGAGGGCTCGTACCTGCCGACGAAGCACCTGGACTATCACGCCCTGTCGCCGAGCCACCAGTTCATCGATCAACACTTCTCCGCCGCGGCGAACCGTTACGCGTCGAAACTGTCCCCGGGGTTCGCCGACGAGGCGAAGCGCCCCGTCTCGCATCCCGAGTTCCCCGGGAAGATCACCGTCGGCAAGTACGCCGAGCTGACCGACAGGGGAATCGGCACCAGCTGCCAGAAGTCCTCGCTCAGCCTCGGGAACATTGGACACACGAGCAAACCGCTCGAGAACAACTACAACACCCTGATCAGCCCGAAGACGCAGTTCAGCCCGTTCCCGGTGAGGAACGCGCCCAGGAAGCCGAACGAGCTGACCCTGAAGCTGGGCCTCTACCCGCAGAAGAGCCCCGACATGGGACAGCTGAAGAGGTCATAGTGCGAGACTGTTGACGACACGCGCTGGTTCAGGCTCTACCTGGTTGTCGGGCTCGTCCAGGTGTGAACACGGGGTGAATGTTACGTGGTGACGGATCAGTGATCGGGCGAGAGCTGCCCGGAGCCTGGGTGACCTTGACGACGAGACAGCGGGCCTAAACGTTGCTGCTAAACTTTCCGATCACAGTGAACTCTCGATATGTGTCGACAACGCGAGATGTAAGCGAGACCTGTTATGTTTACTTCGCGACCCCTCACCGGGTATACCCAGCGGTGGTGGGGATGTTTCCGCGACGTTTATCATCCAGGCCTCGGCGACATATATAGAGAATTCAGTGTGCACGGCGTAGAGTGTTACAAATCGATTTACTGTTCGTACCGAATGCATTTGAACGGTGTAACTGTTTCGAAGACCGCGTCCGCCTCGCGCGATCGACGATCGACGACGATCGATACGCAACCGCGATTGTTTTCGCGCGAAGCACCTCGAGAGCTCGGCGCAGATGCGGGCCCGGCTTCGAGACGTCACGAGATATTAGAAGAATATCCGCTCAACAGATCGAAAATTGAATTTTCACGTACTGTCGCATACTTCCCCTCCCTCTTTAGCGATAATCATTAACTACGTTTTCTCCGAATGTTTATAGTCTATGAACGTTGACTAATTAAACGAACGTTTTTTACGAGCTCTGCTTGAAACGGCTTCACGAGAATCTCCAACGTTCTCCCTTTCGTCTCTTTGTCTCTCTCGGTGACGTTTCCGGTGGGCGAGAAGAAGAGGAGGAAGAGAGAGATAGAGAGAGAAAGAGAGAAAGAGAGAGATAGAGAAAACAACGCTTGCTGAGCAGCACTAAAGATCCATGCGGAACGTACACACTTGCAATTTCTAATGCGATGCCTTCGATCTCCCTCCAATCTCGCAAAGAAACCTCGTTATCACGTCTCGATTATTCAGTACGTTGCGATTAGTGGCCCCGAAGTGTGCACGAGAAGCTCGAACGAGAGCGAGATATAGAGATAAAGGTGGTGAGAGTGTGAGAGAGAGAAGAAGTTTTGCGCGAAAGAAAAAGAGAGAGCGTTACAAAATGCCTTCCATTCCTCCCCCCCCCCCCTCAGTGGGTCCGCTTTTGACAGTGATCTAGCACGCGATCGTCAATCACGGCGCTGATCACGGGACTGTGGTAACGTGAAATTTCCTCCGAAAAGATACAATATTATAGCCGCGAGAGATTGTATAAAATTATAGAAGTTGTTATATTCAAAGGGGAGCCGCGATAGCGTTTATAATTTGTCCGTACGTTTGCGCAGAACTCGGCAAGAGTCGCTCGAGATCTTTTTATATTAAACAAAAAAAAAACAAACAAAGAGAAAAGGGACAAAACGAAACGTAGTATTTTTAGATGTTTCTAACGAAGATGATGATCCTCGTGTTGTGTCGACGTCATCGCGCGTGCTGCGAGCTTGGCCAGAGCTCTGCTCAAACGTAAACGTCACGCAGTTTCTTCTGTTCCGGTCCGAAGCGAAAACGTACGCGATAATTCGTTGTTTTTGGCGAACTATGTTTCAGTCTGTCGGCACAGTCGAAGACCTGTACGCGCTTCGGAATATTCAATCGAGAAACTACGTATAATTTAAACATCTTCCCACCGCGATTCGGTATTTATTCGATTAAAAAGCGTTAGATTGACATTTGCCGAATTCCGTTTGATCGTAATAAATAGATGAACGGTCTTTGTCGAGTTTAATTATATATTTCTATTATATGTTCGTATAATGTATATATTATATATTCTATTTGCGTATATCGATCTCGGGTCAGATTGCGCCCGAAAATAAATGTAACCAGCCCTACAACGATACGTGACGGATAAGAAGTTGAATAATTGAGCGCTGCCTCCACTGTAATAATTTTAAATATCGAGTTCACGGAGTTGAGGTAAATGTTATATTTGCTAACAGTGATGTAAATACTGTAAGCGCTCTTTTTATAGTTTTCACCAGAACTCCGTTAATATTTCGATCACGGTTCAATTTATCCCAACAGCAGTTGCTTATGCGAAATACATTGACAAGCGCGTACAGGTCTCTCGAATAAATACTATCTCGGTGTTTGCGTTTTTCACATTTTACGAGAGCAGATTCGCGAAACCGGGAATTATGTTCAGTAATATTCGAGACGATCAAGCGTCCGGTCGATATTATTATTGTTGCGTAAAGCTGTTAGAGTGAAAGGAATTCGTTTCAAAATTGATTTCGATCGGCTTGCGTAGCGAGTAGGTGAACCATTACGTCCAAGAAACCCGTTGATCGCAGGTGTTGACTCGTCAATTCGCAATCCGACGCGTGAAGATTTTTATACGACGACAAAATTACCGAAGTAGCTGCGTTCATGTGCCTCTAGACACCGTAACAGAAAAAACAAGGCAACGCAATTTCGACAAAATCACAAGAATCTCTCGGACGTTCCGATCCAGCCGTGCTGCGCCATTTGTCGGAAACAAATTAGTTATTTGCTCAGAGTCTCCTCGGAGACGGGATCCTCGTGAAACGGAACGACGATCGAGGATGATTGGACCGACTTTGAGCAGTCGATGTATTTCTTTCCGACTGCCACGATATCGGAGACGCACTCCGCGCGCGTCGGTTCTTGACGTCGTTATCGCTCATTTGCCATAATTTCTAGATATTGAAGATTCTCTCAGACATTCTCCACGTATCCGCACCGAATTCCACGCGACTCCGCTAGCTCACCGCAAAGAAACGCTGAGGAGACCAGTGTTCCCATGGATATATCAGACACGTAGGTCCCAGCACACAAAGCTTCTGCAATAACTTCGCATTTGTCCGAACGATATGTACCTTTTCTGTCGCGTATCAAACCTCCGTTAAAGAGTAAACGAACAGGGTTACGGGAACGCAGGTTCGTCGCGAACTTTTACAAATGATCGAACCGGCGAAGCAAATTCATTCTAGTTAGCTCACCTGTCCGCAACCTTATCAACCGTGTCATAAACTATTATCTTAACACTTTCACGACCGCACGTCTACGCAATCAAACGTCGCCAGGGGTCGGCAGTATTTTTGAAGAATTAATTTTAAAGAACTTCATCTACATGTGATGGTATTTTACATGTCTTACACATAAAATAAGTAGGCTTTCTAATTTTCTTTGCATAGCAAACATGTTGTGTGAGCGGTCGTTAAAGTGTTAAAACAACCACCGCTCTTCTATACTGGCTTCAGGAAACTTTTTGTTTGTCCTTCTCTATTATATTCTACATTGAATTCGATACGCCTCAATTTATGTACGCGATTGAATTCGTAAATGAATAAACAGAAAATAGAATTAGTTAATTTCAAATAATTGTGATCATTAAAAAGACAGATCGAATTTCATGTAACTCCTGTAAAGGAGCCTACTTTTATTTCGCACGAAGGCTCGCGGGTTAACAATTGAGGAGCAGGAGAAGAATGAGTTTGCTTTCGCCGGGCGGCAGAAATGTAAAACGATGAATCTACTCGCGCCACTGTCCGAGTATCCTAATCGCGCGCTGTCCGAGCGAAGAAAGCTATATTTTCCTGGCGAACTGGACGAGGGTCGAAAAGAAATTCGGTGAACCGAGTGGTAGGTTCTGAAGCCTGTGAGGAATAGAAAGTATGTCTTGAAGGTGCATCAACGAGGCATTGAGCGGCGTTAAGCTAAGCAAAGGTGAAACTATCTAGACGTAGGTAGCTGATAAGTGAGATCGATAATAGACCGTTGTTCATTGTAAAAGCGTGCCCATTTTCTTTCCCCTCAGAGAAACAGAACTAACACGACTCTTTTCGTACCGATCCGTAAATTTCGGTTCTCCTCGGTTCCGAACAAGGTCCGATCTAGCATCGTCTGACGACGCGTTGCCACATTTCGTTCTTTCTCGCCGATGATGATTTATCGATTGCTCGTCGACGGACGAGCATTGCGCTTAGGGACGGGGTTCTTTTTCTACGGAGATAATCGAAGGGAGGTTAGCATAATCGAGAACGATGGTGTTTTGAGAGTGTGCGTCGTCCACGCGCGACTACCGTTGCGAACGTCGATGGAGGGCACATGAATCCTACGAGAGAAGTCGTTTATAAGAGAAGCGTTATATTTACAAAAAAAAAAAAAAAAGGTGTGGATGAGAAGTTGTTACGTGGCGTTCTGTGAGAGTCGTTGTAAATACCTGTCGGTACGAGTGATGCCGGATACAAGACTGTATATTTGAAGAATATAGAGCTATAAGTCGTTATGAATAAAATAAACTGAATAAATATATTGAGAGAGAAACCACCGCCCGACTCGTTTCAACCCCAAAATTCCGCTATTACTTCGCCGGCCGGACGCAGTTTTTCGGCCATTATTAATGTTACGCGGTAAGTACAGATTTAATAGAATAATCCCGACCGGCCGCGGGCTATTTTCGCTCTACGAGAGGAAGAAACGGTACGAACGAATAGTTTTCACCGTAAACGCGTAGTAGAATTTCTACGGCCTTCTTGTGAAACGCGGTTTTCGTTGAAAATGATCATTCGGAGAGCCTGCGGGTAATCGATTCCCGATCGATTCTCGGTTAAAAAGCCCGGCTTCCGTGTTTTCCCGGGCGCGTCGATATCTTGTGCCCGAGTGGGTATTTCATTTCGTTAACGCGATTACGAATGTTCGCGCTCGCGGAGTATCGCGAGCTCATTTTAATTGGGATTACGTTTCAATTAAAACTCCGTTCCCATTAGGGGGGAGAGGCGTTGAGTTTTGGAGAATAATTGATACGAACAACACGTTATCCGATTCCGAGGCCGGATAAAATATGCATGTTTGCCAATCAAGAGGTGTCCAGGGTTAAACACCTGCTCTCGCACAACTCCCCGCCACCTGGACAAATATGAGATTACCGGGCTCCCTCCTGTCGGGATTTACGCGTGTACAATCACGTCTGCCGTGCGAGACGTACCTGGAAAATATTGATACCTTCGAGTCGCATAAAACTCCGACGATCCGCGACATCCGTGACGACGATGCTCGTTACTGTCCCCGTGTGTTTGCTAATTAAAATCGCGCTTGCGTCCCGGAAATTCGCTTGCTCGGATCTTTAAGCGGTTGAACTAGTGCGGCAAAAGCGTTTTAAGGCTCGTTTATAATTTTTTGTGAGAGTCTAGTACAAATTTAATCGCTTTGGATTTATCCGTCTTCGGAGGATGGTTACAAAAATTTTTTACAGAGTTGAATTTTGTCAACATTTTTCTCTGTAAGAGGTCGGAAAAATTAGAGAAAAAATACACTTTCATACAATCGTACTACCACTGACATTAATTTCCTTGACATCCTTGTACATTAATTTTTGAGATATCGTGGCAAGCATTTCGGAAAACATGTGTCACTTTCAGATACTCTAGAACACAATCTATTTAAATTGTTCTAGTAAATTATTCTTGTAATCCTTTCGTAGCCATACAAATTTTTATTTATAAACACCGTTTCATCTAGTGAATATCTATAGAAAGTGGTGGTTTACTTTCGACAACGATCAGTTCATCTTCAGAGTTAATCATTCCCATATCTTGGCTCGCTGGTCTGACCATGAATCACTGTTTCCACTTACTGGGAACACGTAGTTTCATTAGCCTCGTTCTTTCAACAATCCTCCTGTCAGTTAATGTCTATAATTACTGAAATGAGCGGCAATCATAATTAATGAGTACGTGTACCATTACTGTGTTTCACGGTGTCCCACAAGCTTCAGGAACAATTGTGTGAATCCTGAAATTATTTCTGTACAACGAATGAGCTAATTTACGACACATTTATCTACTATTCTGATCGTTGCTACTTTTGCTTGAGTATGTCCATGTCATTTTCAAACGATCGTAATTATTAAAAGGAGAAAGAAATTTTTATGTCTCCTCGAATCGTCGGAGAATATTTTTATTTTGTTTCTAGCGTACTTAGGCAAGAACGAGTTTGCGATAATAAATTACGCTTATTAAAAACGTTCTCCTTGCCACGAGGACGATTCTTCTAATTCTGATCGGATTTACAAATGACTTTTTAATATTTCACGAAACCGTGAACGTGTCAGGTACAGAGTAGCGAGCGTTGCAAAAAAAAAAAGAGAGAATAGATAAACATTGCACGAAATGAATTGATGTCCAGCCGTTTTTACAAATATCTGTGGACAGCGTGTGCGAACGTGTCCGAATCCGCGTGGTTGAATATATTTTTTTTTTCCAGCCAAATTCGTGATCAGCCGGTTCGCTTTGAGCACGTCGCAAATTTCGGGCTCGCGCTGACGCCGCCCCGCCAAAGGATACAAAAGTTTAATAAATCCATTTAGCACGTTTAATAGGGGAGGGACCGTATGCGCCCGTCGCTTATTGCCGGCGCAACATATTCAGCAATTTGTCCATTCGATGAGATATCCGGCTCGCAATTTATCCGTTTGGCAAAATGACAATTCGACAGTTTGCCCCCCGCGCATCACGCGCCCTCTCGTCGATTGGACACCGTCCCATTCCGGGGGCCACGGCTCTTCCATTCAATATTTTTTCTCTCGCGTCGTCATAAATTCGTTTATTTTCCTTTACCCCCTTCTCGCCACGGTCCCGTTCCATTAACCGCGCGCGCGTGATACAATTCCCTTCTGATAATTCCGTAATTCCTAAACTCGCCGCTGCCACGTCCGGAGGAATATTCATGCGCGATATTCAATTCTCGCGGAGTGTCATTAAGCTTCGATATATCGAAACCGACACCGCTGATTTCATTCTAGTATTTACATTTAATAAAATCGCGATCAAAAATGTTGTTTATAAATTTACTGCGTTACTCCTCGATATTGTCGGCATATTTTTAGCTTTCTGGGGTTTCTAGCTGTCCATTGGCACGTTTAATGAGGACCGAGGAATGGGTACATTTCCTCATATTTTTTAAAAATATACTGCCATCTTTAACAAAATTAGGACACGATCAGCCCATGAAATATTGTATAATCATAATGATATTAGGGGGACCCAGAAGTAATCAATTATTTTGAAATGTAAAACATACTTTGTAGTAAATTCAAGTTTTTATTATTTAATTTATTATACAATCTGCATCATTATCAAGGACAGTTTGCCATCTTTGCAAATTTTCAATGCTCTTCTTATAGAGGTCCAGGGTTCGTGAAGCAAAATTTGATTCAAGGTGCCTCCTCACATCTTCCACAGAAGTGAATTATTTTATTTCTTAAATAATGTTCTTAATTAATGTTTGCAGAGGGAGCAATATCCGGTGAGTACGGGGGTGCGGTAAAACATCCCATTGCAAATTCTTTGATTTTTTCCTGAATGAGTTTCGCTGTACAGGGCCGGCCATTATCAATTTGCAGTATTACGTAATACTTTCAATACATTTTCATAAACATGGCAAATTTTCTTTGTTGTCACCGTTGCATTAAATCCCTCATAAAAATGAAAAAGTATGCAACGAAAAATATGATCCTCAGAAGGTACGGACGCCGCAATTTTATTACAGGGTTGTAAAAAAACAGATTATACTTTTTACAATATTTTGAACACAGGCTGCTTTACCGAAGATTATGAAAGAATACGTGTTTCCTCTTCAACGATCGGCACAGAACTAAACGAACCTCCGATCGGCAAAACGAATTCTTTGCAAATAATTGATTGGAAACAAAATTTCAAATAATCGTTTACAGTGGCTCCCACAATACCGTGTTCTAATCGATGACACGGAGGACGAAGGATGACTTACCACAGCGCGCATCCTCGAGGTCCTCGGGCCTGTCAAAGTCCATTCGCCGGCGTGTCACCGCAAAGAACGTTCCGCAAAAGTTTCGCGCCGGTCGTCAGGGCCGTCCATCCGGTTCCATTTACCGTCAACATTTAATTCCGAACTGGCGAACAACCATCGGCGCACCGGGCGATTCAAAAATACGCGAACTAAATCCGAAACTGTCCGCGGGGTTGGTCCGCTTCGAGCCGCAACTTCAGCTTCCGGCTGGTTAGGGAGACGAGAAGCGGGACGCGCGGTCCGTGGCGAGCAGAAACGAGATATTCCAGGGTGGTGAAGAGTAATGATAAGGGGGCGGAGGGGTCGTTGAATGACGGTGCCGTAAGAAGAATAAAGGAGAGGAGACGCGAAACTTCGGGGCGAATGGAGACGCGAAAAAGGGGGATGAAGACGAGAGGAGGCCGAGAGAGGACGGTCGCAGAAGAGAGCTCACGGAAATGAAGGTACGTAAGGTAATATGTACCTATCCCGTTATGGAAATGAGAGCAACCAAACGCCGGTGTTTGCGTGCCTGTGTATGTGTTTCTGCGTCCGTCTATGCCCGAGAGAGATTGAGAGAGAGAGAGAGGGAGAGAGGGTTAGCAGCCGCCAACTAGAGACATCCGCTGCATCTCTAATACGTCGTCGTGCTTCCAGCTTTTGCTTCTTATCCCCGCGATGCGCCCAATGACAATGCATCTTTGGCGCTCCTCCCCGGTCCTCGTTACACCAAAGAATCTTATCACGGTGTCGGAATAATCGAACAGCACGCGATGCTTCTTGCTCGCCGCGCTCCGTGAGCCGGGATTCAAATGGCGGTTCGATTAGGAGAACCCGACGATGCGTCTCTGTCGCGATTAATTACGAAGACGCGCGGCTCCACAGTAAATTTCAACCTTTTTCCCAACGCGGATCGGGATGAAATATTGGCGGACGCGTCCCGGAGGCTGAGGAGGCCCGGCACGTTTTCGAGGATACGGATCGTACCGAGTGCTTTTCATAAAGTAATCGAAACATGATCAAAATCGACACACATAATGAAAAGTTTGATAACGAAAGCTTTGCAGGAACTTCCTCTAACGAAAATTGTCGGAACGATGAACCTGGTTGCACGCGCTGATTGGAACCGTGTTTTAATTTTGCGATTGGAAAACAAGCACGCGAATATGTAGATTTCCTCGAATAATTTTTGCAGGGAATTAATTTTTTCGAAAATCGACGGCAGAGAATAACTAATAATCGTGCACCGGCGGTCATTGAAATATTGTTTTACTGTGCTTTGTAAGCTCGCACTGGGAACGCATAAAATCTGCATTGTATTATTACAGCGCCTTAATTAGATCCAGTATAAAATTGATTGCAGGTTGTTCAAACGTAAATTGAACCCGGTAATGGATAGGTATAATGTTTAACTTGAAATTTTAATTAGCGCTACACCTACACGAGAACCGTTCGGCGTTATCAAAATTTCAATCATAAACCATTCCACCGCGAAACAAGACGCGTTTCTGCAAAACTATGACGGAAACATTTTAACGCGGTCGCGTAATGATATTGAACATAAATTAATCATTTCGCGGCAAACAACGCGACGAAAACATTCGTGTAAATCTGAACAATGTATCGAGGTATTCCGATGTGTTGCGACAAATTTCAATGGACATTTAAGATGGCTGCTTCCATACCGCGATGTGTTAGTTTCACTTCGTCTGGTATAAATCTAAACTTATAAATATGCCGTAGATTTTATATATTTACAGCTACCCCAAAAATTATCGAGCACGGATAAAACTTCGTTACATTTTTATCTGCTTTTTCCTGAAACATCGTTCAAATATTATAATTGAGAAACCTTTTTCGAACCGTTTCGCAGTACTTAAAAAACGAATTTAAATATCGCTGGAATATGCACGCACAGCTTCCACCGTGTAACCGACAAACATTTGATTCAATCTGTAAACAATAAAAGCAATACGAGTATTGTACGGCACGGAAAAATATAGTACATATAGATATAGTGTCGTTTGAAAATCGACGAATAACGGAGCGGCCAGCAATTTTCCGGCAGAATTATACGGTTACAAAGGAACACGATTTTCTCGTTACAGGTGGCCTCCATGGTTCGGTAGATTGACCGACTGTTTGTACCAATGGCGACGATTTTTCCCGTGATAAATCGAAGAAAATTACCGGGCGAGGGCAGGAAACGGGTGTGCGTGTGTGTGGGCCGCGCATTGAAATTCCGGCGGTCCTGTAAAAATCGGTTTTGCAGAGGATGACCAGGGAAAACCGGGAGTGTTCCGCGCGGCACTCGATGGATCTGCATTGTAATGGGAAAATTTGGAAGTGCGCGTACTTTGGTCTTCGCTCGAATTACCAAACCATTTTCGAGGAAATTTCGAACGGAAAAATGTGGCCGCGGACGAAGGGAACACGGCGATCTGCATTTTAATACGAAAATACACGGGGGAGAAGATGGTTACGTTGCGCCGGGAAAAGATAAAACGGTTTCACTTGCGCCGGGACCGGTTTTCCGCGGGAGTCGAACGCGCGTAGTTTTTTTTCTCTCTTTTCTCTTCTTTTTTCTCTGTTCGCCGAAACCCGACCATCGAAATTCATACCCCGTGCCGCGCGCCAGCGCATCGTTGCGTTCCGAAAATTTTCAGCCGGCATTAAAAATGATTATTCGAATGTGAACAATTTTAATTATTCCGGCCGGCCCGTTTACAGGGAAATCGGCGGCCGTCGGAGCATTATACCGAACGATCGTTCCCGATCTGGACGTGCCGACAGGATTTTTCAAATAGCCGACAAATTATTTCGAGGAATGTTTTTGTAAATTCGGAATGCCAGGCACTCACGCGGCCGGTACTCTATTTTACCGAAAAATGTTTTTATCGAGGCGGCGACGCGCTGTTGTCCGCGGGACAATGGATCGCGTGAATTTCAACTGCGGATTTTTATGTAAAATAAGAATGTTCTGCATCGCGCGCAAAGGATCAGAAACTAAACGGATATATGCTGTTTTTTTTTTTAGGAATTTCGATCGATTTAAAATAATGTATTCACAATTTTTACGTTATTTTAATCGTCGTGGTATTTTAACTTTCGTCTACTCGGTCCTGTTATTAATGCATTACATCTACGGTCTACTTGTAACGTCATGGAATGATTAAACGGATGGCGTCTTCTGATTGGACTAAAACTGTCACAACGTGGATGATAATAATAATTTATGTTCTGAATGGAATATGCAGTAGCAGAACGTTCTTTTAATTTTGCCAGGTTATATTAATGATTCGAAGAAGACTTGGCAGATAATTCGATGAAGCTTTCCTAAAATACTTAAAACTCCTAAATAATTTTTGATAAAAATTCTCGTATGTATATTCTGAGCAAGACCGTGGAATTATTCAGTAATTGTGTCGCTATAATGAGGTTAAATTTGGAAGACCTTGGAAATGTTTTCTCACATCACTAATCACACTTCAAGAACAATTTTCGAAAGCAATCACTTACCGCATGTCAAAATACATCAAAATAAAATGACAAAAATCGGTAAAAATCTTAATATTGCATAATGTTAGATTATGAATCAGTTTAAAGTCATCCTGTACAGTGATCATCGTCGCATCGAGCACAAGTGTGCAACTTTCGTGAACAATATCGCGGATTTGAGTGCAAAAGAAAAATTGTCTCGGTCCAAATAAAAATCTATTTCTTCTCGCAATAATTCTGAAAAAAAAACAGGATAGCAGTATTGTTCCTCCCGACGTTTCCACTGTTTTTGCGTGCGGTTTGATCGTTTCCGTGACGAATGCGTAAAATCCGCGATTTATTCGCGACTTTTATTTTCCCGAGTTGCGGCTCGGTTGAACGCAGCCACGAACACCGACCAGCAATAAGTAATAATCGAATATATACGTGATTATTGTCGATTGAATTAATCTTCGTTTTGCAGGTGGCATCGGGGCCGGAGCGTCACCGGGAAAATTGATTTTTAATAGGCGGCGTTACAGCGCGAGCCTCCGGGGTGACAATTATTATCCATGAGAGTTGGACGATACTGAGCGTGCCACTGGTGTGCCAGACAGTAGAGGAGACGAGGTCTGGTATTGTCACAGTTGCATTCATTGCGGGGAAGTTGGTCGCTCGACTGATACATAATAGTTGAACCATTGTGTCATTTGATTGCATAATTCCAGTTAGACGTCGAGCGACCTGTGTAACGCGCGCTGCCAGTCGTGTATACTTCGCTGCCATCAAATCGACATCAATTCATTACGACTAGATGCTGGGGGCTGGATGGTGGGCGATGTTCCTGATTTTGATCGATACTCCTGTAACTTTCAACGCCCGCTGTTCCTCCGGCCGACAGATAACGCCAGACCGTCGACGGTATCATTCACCTCGCCCGCGGAAAAGGTTAAACTCTTTCCTGTGAAAACAATTTTCTCCCCCAATTTCTCGGCAAAATCTCTATTAAAATAAATAGATAACGTTCAATATTCTTATTCATTAACGAGCACCGTGTGGGAGAGCTTCCAGGGTAGGAACCTTTTCATTTGTACTCATTTTTTTAGTGAAATTTGTACGAACGTGTTCGTAACATCTTTCCGATTAACACGTATGTGGGTGATGGAATTATTTCTCCAGGTTTCGGAATGAATTCATAAGTTAATATATCCACTGTACCAAGTTTCATGAGGATCTGTAAAATGCAAGAAAGTTGGAGGACTACTGGATATCATAGATTCAATTATTTTCGATTTTTATTTCATCAAATAACTTAATTTGATTTCATGGAATTTTTCAGGTTCCTAGTTTAGCAGTCGAAGTGTTAAAATGAGTCCGAAGCATATTTGCTCGTTCTATTGACCATCTAGGTAAAGAGTTCAATTTAAAGCGAACCATACATTATTCATATGGAGTTCATACATAATTCTTTGTACGGAATAATAAAGATTTGATCTAACACTGTACGCAGATAAATCATTCTTTGTTCCACTATATCCGCTACTAAATAGATAAATATGATCGAAGAGGTGTCGTGTTGGGTGTCGTTTGAGTCAGAAAACTATTACAAATATTTCAGTAGGAGTTTCACTCAAACAATCATAAAAAGAGATTGTATCATTTAACGATGTCCTTGTCTGCGTTCGACGCTAGCGTCGAAGAATAGTATCCGATACAAGTTTAGATTCGGTACCGAAGTGTTCGCAATTAATCGATCCTCTATCATGTTACACACCGTGCAAACATCAAAGCATAGATGATTCATGGGCTCGCGTCGATGATTAACACTAGGTTTACGGGACCCGTCAAAATGACGTGTTCTAATATTTTTAATTTACGATTATTCAGATCGTAAAGATCCATCTACGTGGAATTACTCAACAGACTTCTTTCCTTAGGTGTATATTATTTAAAAAATGGCTGTAAACTTGCATAGACACATTCTTCTTATTTTTATAAAGTAATTTGAAACACTCACTTTTAATGCTCCGTAAATCTAGTGTTAAAATCGTATATCTTTGGTAATATTAGACCGTACGACTTCGATTTTGTTTCAAAGAAGTTAGCAAAATTGGTTTGCTGCATAAAGTGAACAAAATTTTTACAAAAATTGCAATTCAAATTGCAGAGAAAATACTGAAAGTTGTATGTTGCAACCTTTAACGAGGACTTGCATTGAAAATTTAAAAAGTACGATTTTGTAGATCTGTATGTATTATACATATTCTGAGAATTTCAAGGTCGAATTTCCCTGTGACAATGCCAAAATTGTGCGACTTTCTGAGAAACGCAAATCGCGCGAAAGATGGGGAAAGATTACAGAAAAAAGTGGCACTTGTAATAATTCGATAAATGTATATCGAAATTCCTCGAATCACATCGAATTCCTTTCCTGATAATAGAAAGACTAGATTATATACTTTATAAAAGTATTATATTATATTTTTACAAATTATTTAAATAATTTAAAACGCTCACTTTTAATGCTCCGTGAACCTAGCGTTGAAATCCAAGTCCTAGTGTCTCGGAGCCGCGGTTTGCGAGCCGTTAAAGAATTGCGGGGAATTTTACGCGCGTACGCGGGATCGAAAATTCGCGGACGGCTCGGTTGTCGGTGTGTGTGTAATGAGATGTTTAAATTTCCGAAGGTAATAATCGCTGAAGGCTCCCCCATTGAGATAAGAGCGAGCGAGCGCCAGCCTTTTGGCAAGAAGCATTAGCATTGAAGCATCGGCGCGGCGCGGATCCGCTGATGCGGAAATGGGTCCGCGCCGCCGCGCGCGGAGGGGGAGCGAGAGGATAAAAAGTTGCGCACGATACTGCGCCGTCTGCGCTGCTGTTTCTTTTTTCTTTTTTTTTCATCCGCCAGAGTGGAATCGCGAACGCATCGGCATTATTGAAAGATGGAGCCCCCGCGCGCAACACAAGGAGGAGATGCCGGACGCGCCGCATCGCTTGAAAACTTTTCATTCGTTTGAATTACCCGTTCGTTCGATACGTAAAAAGGAAAAAGGGCAGAAAGAAACAACCAACCAGCATCAGCGGTTGCGGCGGGGGAGGCGGAAAAGAAAAAGTACCGAGGCGCGGCGCCCGCGCTCGCGTGATCTCGGAAATGGCAAATGAGAACGGGGAAAGTGATTATCATCGTGGAAACGGTATCGCGTGCGCCGAGGAAACGAACCGTTTCTGTCCGCGTTTGATTAGCGTGGAAACTGCAACGTAGAGAAAAAGAGTTGCCCCGTTCGACGTATCGCGAAGTATTCTCTCTCTCTCTCTCTCTCTCTTGGAAGTTGAAGAACGATTTCTATGATACGATCCCGGGTCGGAGGGTTTGTTCGAATTGATCGGAGCGGAGGGTTCTGCCGGGGAAATGGGTCAACAGACGAAAATACTGTATTTCTGATAGGAACTTCTGTTCGCCGAGCGTTTGAAGTTGCCGGTCTATACGTGGAGTATCAATTTTGTCAGCGTCGTTATGAATTCGATAGGGGATCGCTGAACTTCGAATCGCGGAAATACATCCGCAAGCGTCGAATGAGAATTTTGTTACGCGGGAATAGAAAGAAACAGGTCTACGATTAGAATATATTCAAATTTGATTTGTTCGATCTAATTTACGTCGAAGTCTTCGAATAGACGAGTGCATTCTTGTTCGGACGTTTCACGAATTATTTGGAACGAAGTAATTAACTTTCAATCTTGTTCTACTTTTAACTTTGGTCGCATCGACCTCGAGGCCTTTCGCGACGGTAGATCTTGACGGGTTATATTTTAGTAAAAATAACTTAATAACTTGATATAACTCTTCTATACTACGTTACATGTTCGGTGAAACATTTATCAGATTATTTGTTGTATATTTGAGTAGATGTAATTTAAAGCAGTAAAAATATCAGAAGAATTTGAAAATACTGTTATATTATTGTCAGTCTATTGACACAGAAAATAATTTTGCATTTTACTGCAGTTTGTTGCCATTCAGATAGATAATTTTTATTTTGAATAAAGATACGCTGTCGACTGATAATAATTGTACGTGTTAATAATTGTGATAGTAATTGTAAATGGAAAAGATCAGTAAATTCGACTTTTCTCACATCTGTCATTCCTGCTTGGTTATTTAAAACCGTGCTAGGTAGTTCTTGTTTAAAGTGTGAGGTGTTTCGAGCGGTACAGAAGTTGTACAACTTGTTAATAACAATAACTCTTACTTTAATTATATCGACTGTACAAAGTGCGGCTTAAATGAGGACTAACTTAACACTGAGGACTCGCACGCAGAGATAATTTTTAAGGGATGTGAAATTGGTGGTAGAGGTGGTAAATAGTAGTGGAAGAAAATAGGGGATGAATGTTAGAAGTGGTCCGGACGATGTCTAAAAATTGTTATGGTTATGGCGCCGGAAAGTCGCTTCGACTCTTAGGCTAATTTATTGCCTCCAGTCGGGTGGTCGAAGTGTTTGTAACTTGCGTTGCGTCTCAACAATAATTATCAATTGCCCTGATCGTGTGTATGAACGAAAGAGACAAAATTTGGAAAAACAAAATTCACCCGACAATCGGCACGTTCATATCTAGTATCCGCAGTCTAATGTTTACAATGTTTGTCGGTCCATGGAACTGGCGACAGTCCAGTGAAAAAGAACTATGCTCAAGCCAGCCGATTAGCGTGAAACTTTCTCGCTGGATCAGCAGGACCGAGGGTTGGTCCGACCATAATTACGGAAACACCGAACGGGACAAGCGCCGCGTCATCAGGATAAGCGTGTTATTACCCCTAATCGATTTCCTATTCGTCGAAACGAAAGAATGATAATACTCGAGAGGAGACGGTATCGGCACGTCGTCTCGCGTCGCGTCGCCGCCACAGTGGGGTATTTGGCCCGAAAAGACGGAAAAAATTATTTATGCGTTACGTATCGGCTCAATGCCATAACGTAGTAGGTCGTTGAATTCGTCTTAACATCATTTGTAACATTATGAAATCGAAAATATATCTTAACAGTTAAGAAATTAAATTGATCATCACTTTTTATAAAAAAAAAGTTATTTCCGAAATTTTATGTATTAAAATTTGTAGACATCTGAATACTGTTAATCTCTTGTTCGAACCTTTTTTTCCTGAGATTATCGAAAACCCTTGAAAAATCGTGGCGATTGTGAAGTACGTGGACCGAGAAGCTGGAGAAAGTATTTTTACACGTAAATTATGTTAAAATGATGTAAATTATTATTTTAATACAAAATATGTAGATCATGAAATGTTTTAATAAGTAGATGTGTACTTTAAGAATATTATTAAATTATCACCATTAATTACGGCGTATAGCCATAAGTAAAACTATTCTAAACGCTAATACTAAATTAGCTATAAAACGTCAATCCGGAAAAATCTGGAACCAAACTTGATTAGCTTAGAATCACAAATCTATATCGAAGATAATGAGACCACAAAGACCATCGGGACTCACTCAGAACCATAATAAAATCGTTAATGAAGTCTTATAATTGTAAAAATAATTTCTGAATTATTGGTCACACACAAATATTAATAACTTAACAAAGAAGTATAATAAAAAAATGAAAACAATGTGAAAGTGTAACCCATACTCACCTAAAATATATCCATAATGCAAAAAATTACACAGCTTTTTTAAAGCATGTAAAAATTACTGATAAATGTAGGATATGTTATAGCATGATTGGAAAGACAATACAAGTTGTAGAACCTTTGGCTTTCTCTCGATTAAGTTTAGAGATTCATAAACTTATAAATCAATGAAAAAAAATTTAGTACATTGTTCTCCACACATTCAACAACTTCGAGCAATAAAAAAATTACAGTTTACATTAAACTTTTGAAATTTACTTTTTTCCGACCTTTCGGGCGAAATATCACAATGTGCGCCGCACAGTTGGCAATTTGGACAAAATCGGATTCAAAATCTAGGAACTTTCGATAGAAATGAGGTAGTACGATGAAATTTTTTTCAAATTAAAGCTCAAGCTTTGTAGAATATTTTAAAAATAGAAAATTTGTGGTACGAACGTTTTTTAACCTCGAGAAAATTCGTTACACGTGCAGAAATTCAAGAAAATTCTGGTTTTTCCAATACCACGCGCGGAAAAAAATTATTTTTAACATGCTATACATCATTCCCCATAGATTTTTTCACGCCGATTTCAAGTCTGGTCTGAAAGTTTGTCCACGGCCTCAGGATTTTTTGAATCCGATTTCGTCCAAATTGCGCACTGTGCGCCCGAGGCGGGCGTAAAAGTCTTAATGCCGGTTTTTACCGGTCGATCGGCTCGGCGTCTAATGGGGGCTCGGCTGAGCTCACGGGTGTCTCGTGTCCCCAAAACTGTTCGCCGTGCACCTGCCATCGGTGATTACCATCGCAGACCCGTCAAGGCGCCCGTCTCCCGTACGTGTCCCGATAATAATGCAAATTCCCGCGGCACGCATCCCGAAAACGAGATCCCAGAGACGCTCCCCACGGCTGACGGATTCTCGCGGGCTGATTATCAGCGGCCGCCACGCTAATGGCGTTACACGATCGCGGCCCCCGTCGAATTTTAATCGAATACCATCGCCACGAAGATGGACATACACGGAGCAAAACGGTCCGTGCCGCTGGCGTGCTAATGGCGAGATAAGTGCGCTGTAAGATTCAATTCTGCTTGGCCGAAATTCATCGACGTCGCAAAGTATCGCTGTCAGCTTCTGCGGCCGAGAATTAATTTCCGTGGCGAGATTATGCTCCGTCGCGGCGCGGAGCAGCGGTTCCCTTCCTCTCGGCTCGAACAATCTGAAAATTGTAAACGTTCGTCGACTCTTTTCGTTCTGCAACCATTTCGTGGACCTGCACCCATGTTCCAGCGTTTCCGGAGGAACTTTATCTCTTCCTGCGTGCTCAATCTCTAATATCCAAGCTTGAAAATTGGCTTCTTCAACGATACATCGCAATCATGTAACCGTGAAAACTTTTCGCCACTAGGAAATTATTTACGATTATTATTACTTCACAAATCGCCGAGGGAAATCGTTGTAAAACGGAAGCTCCAATCTTCAAATCCCTTTTTTAATGTTTCTACCATCGCATTCGCGTGTCTGTTTATAATTCCAAAAACCATTTAACATTTCACTTTACTTCACTCCCAAACGGAGAAATATAACGTATCAAATTTCAATTCACGTGTCAGATGCCACGAATTTCTAACAAATTTCATATCATACAAATGCGAAAAAATTCCAGGATACAAGGAAAGAGTGAACACCAAAGTACTTTGACGCTACCGACAAAATTACACATTTTCGAAATTTGAGAAAGCAGCTCACTGTCCAATGCGTTAGATCAAGGTCGCTCGAAACGGGGATCGGCTAACGAAGAAACGCGCCTAACGTCCGTCGCAAAGGATAATGCAGATCGCCGAATGGAACCATCCGTAAATAATTCGAACGGCGACCTTTGTCGTAAACTTTCCTGCTGGTAGGACAAGCCGGCCAGCAAAGTATTATGACGTTAATGCGGAATCATTATTAAAACTTGTTTCGAAAGTCGACGTTACGGGGCCGAAAGAAGTTTTCCCTCGGTTACTTTGACGGAAGCCGGGGGACCGCGCAATTTTAGATGCTAACTTTCGTTCGACGTTAATAAGCGAGACGGGGAGGACAGGTAGGTCACACGGAGGAGGACAGGTGAAACGGAAGAACGTCCGAAATAGTTGACCCAGTTGTAACAGTGGGATTCTGTGGCGTTAAACGAACAGTTCGGTTGTCAGCGACACGTTTCGCGGGAATTTTTGCATGGATTTAACATTCTCGTTGGGAGGGTAGCCGAGGAGCGGGGGAACTTCTTCAGGGACCGGTTTCCGCCAATGAACTCCGCGAAAGTTTCCGAGGCGGAATTGGCTCGGCTGACAAGTGCCCGGCCGCTGAAAGAGCTTCGGAAGTATCTGAAAATTATACGTTAACCGGTCAAAGCGAAGTTCCGGCCTCGCGAGACGATTCTTTCCACGGAGCCGGCCCGCGAAACCACTCAAACCTGAAAGCCGCCGCCTGCCACCGGTCACAAAAGGACCATCGCGAACTATGGTCCTCATCCCCCCGGGCAGTCCAGGAAAATTCACCCTCGAACGCTGCCGCTGTCGGCGAAGAGAACACCGGGAACAAGAGGTCACGCGTGCGTCGCACGTCCCTTCCGCCGTGATTGCGAAGTTGCCTGCGCGAAACTTCGAGAAAGCTATTTTCTCGCGCAACATTTCGAATCCTTTTACGCGGCCCCGTCCACGGATTATCTTCCTTTTGGCTCGCCCGGATCGGGAAAGAACCGGCGAAGCAGTTTCCTCGGGCTACACCGGCCGGACACTGGTAACGTAATATCCATTCCCCGGATCATGAAAATTATGTGGTAGAGAGAGAGGAAGAGAGAGAGAGGGAATGTGGAATGAGTTTCGTTATCAGACTCAAAGCGCCTAGAAATGTGGTTACTAATGAGGACAGCACAAAGAGTCCGCGCACCGAGAGCACAGTTTACAGGGCTAGTTCTTTGAAGTCGCAACATTTTTATGATTAATCGGTTTGGCTACGCTCGTGAAATGGATTTCACGATTGCAGATTGCACGCGCTTCGTGATAACTGTTCGATCGAGTACGTTAAACGCGTGTCGTTATTGCTGGCCTGAGAGATGATCTAAATTGACTGAAATTATCTAGACCATTATGCAAAACAGAAAAGTTGAAATCGAATTTTTCTTATGCGCTTGCAGTCTTTTATTTAATCTTGTATTTAATGTACACACCTCCTTAAAATATCGAGAAAAAATTTTTGCAATCTCTATAGTCATTTTTATGGTTTGAAAGTGCCTTGCGTAATTAAAATTCTTTTAGAATAATCACAAGTATTTAATCTTGTATTTAATCTTGTATTTAATGTACACACCTCCTTAAAATATCGAAAAAATCTTTTTACAATCTCTATAGTCATTTTTATGGTTTGAAAGTGCCTTGCGTAATTAAAATTCTTTCAGAATAATCACAAGTATTTAATCTTGTATTTCATCTTGTATGTAATATTGTATTTAATGTACACACCTCCTTAAAATATCGAGAAAATCTTTTTGCAATCTCTATAGTCATTTTTATGGTTTGAAAGTGTGTTGCGTAATTAAAATTCTTTTAGAATAATCACAAGGCGGAAAACAAAAATATATTCAACTCTTCTGACATATTTGAAGAACGAAATGCACATTTTTCGTTTTCAATGTACGCCCAATTAATTCTTCTGATAATCATTTTCACGATTTCCGTCGAACATTTTGCGCCGGTGAAATACATTTTAGCGAACAAAAGATTTGAATTTTTTCCATTGTGTTTAAATTCTTCTTCTCGAAATTTGGAGGCCGAAATAACTCGGCTGTTACACAATTATCGATTAATTATTACCGTGGCTCCATTAATTAATGAAATTGTTCATTGTTGAGTTTATGCGGCAATCACGCACGGTACATTTGACACCGACAATTGTAAAACGGACAGAATTAGTGAATGAGTAATAAAGGTAATAGCTGTACATTTATTAATAATTTTGATTAATTCGGCACAATCGGCTACGACTAGATTAACATGCGTCCTATGATTTCAATAATCAATAGGCGATTTTTATACGATATACATATACAATGCGGGTATTGTTTCGTTCCGTGTATTATTTGTAATAACACTGTACTTGCTATATAAACCACTTGATTTAAAGCAACAAATAAATAAATAAAAGAACGAACGGAAATTTCTAATACTTGTAATCGACGGGAACAATTTTCCTTTAATACCATTTTAATTAACAAGGTAATGAAGCAAACCGACGAACGAAATCTGAGGAAACAAATTCCCTCGCGTTTCCAATTTCCTCTTCGAAAAATAAACTTCCAGGTTCTCGGGAGATTCGCTCGGATTAGGGGTTGAAGTACCAAAAGCACAGTTCCCAATAGACGATTTGTAACGATTATTTTGTAACACACAAAAAAGAGAAAGGCGGGGAATAGAAACATCTGTGTTGCACAGGGTCGCTTGTAAAAAGCTAAGTGTTGACAACACCGATCGATCAAACCACGATTCTCGGCAATCACAGTGACATTTATGCTCGTTCCCCGGTGGTAGTTCATAAAATCATGGTGGTACGACTTGTTCTCGCATTTATCTGTGCAAACACATCTCCGGTTTCGGCGTAACATCGATTCCTCCATGAAGCTGAGACAGAAAGAGGGAGAGAGAGAGAGAAAGAGAGAAAGATTGAGAGAAACGGGGAAAGGGGGTACGACACAATTTACAAGTACAATGGAGAGGGCGCTGCTGCGAGCCGTCTTACTATTTCCGAGGGGTAGAAAACCGGCGACGATACCGGATAGCGTTCCAATACTCGGCGAAGTGCGCTCGACAAACTGAAATTCCATATCGAACTAACAAAAGAACGTCAACTCGCCGCGAGATTCGCATTCACAGCCGTGTAAAGGGCGTCGGGCAGAAAGAAAACCGCACGTGTTTCCGGAGGAAAGCAACCGGGCAGATATATATTCTCACGGGGTGCACCGCGAAAGGAGGGGAGAGAGAGAGAGAGAGAGAAAGAGAGGGAGGGGGAAGAGATCGCGGCCCCGGGTTCGGCGAATAAATTGCGTGTGCAGTTTTATTTACGTCTTCACGCAAGCTGGATACAAAGGCGGACAGAGGGAGAGCACGCCGCTGCAACTTCGAATGGCAACCGCGCACACCGGCACCGATGCACGCCGAAAGAAACGTTTCTTCGCTATTCGCCGGGACACGCACGCACGCACGGACACTTTTACTTATTTTTCGCCGTGTCCTCCGCGGACCGCATTCATCTTGCCGCATTCATTCGAGAGCGGCCGAGCCGCTCCGCCGCGGAAACTCCCGGCAATTTAAACGTGTATTTAGATATCCCTTCGTATGCCCGCGCACGCTCCCGTCCGCCGACGTTTTTACGGTGTCCCCCGTAAATGTCCATTCAATGCTCCCGTTCCCCATGCCTCAAGCGGTCCCCCTCCCCCTTTAAACGGGACCCGATCGACCGACCGATTAGGATGAAGGCTGCCAATATGGAACACCTGATCTCGAACGCGGAGAAATTTGCTTCTAACATGACGTGACATTGCTTTTTAGAGCGAAGGAACTAATAATTATATTTATGCAATACTACGAAAAGTCTTATGGGGGCAGGCATTTGGCCTTGACTGTCACGCTATGTGACGCTGTACCTTTTTTTCTAGACATTTTACGTCTTGAGTAAGTAAGTAATCAATTAAAAATGTATACCACCGTGTTTGTATATGTTTTTGCTACGTCTATATAGAGTCTTTTATTCGATACGAACACTAAATTAAGAGAAATTAAGGGAATCTCTCAGCGGCAGCCATCTTGTGACGTCATACTTGCTCCAGAAAGTGAGTTTTCGGACGAAGGTTACAAATTACTCCGCGATCAGGTAGAAATTCGCAGTTTGGGCTCTGTACAGACGTAGATTGGACTTTTAGGAAACACAATTGACCACTTCTAAACTGCTCGTTGTAATATTAGAGCGGCAGCCATCTTGTGACGTCGTACTTGCTTCAGAATTCGAATCTTCTGCCGAATGTTACAAATTACTCCACGATCAGATAGAAATTAGCAATTTGGGCTCTGTACAGACGTAGATTGGACTTTTAGGAAACACAATTGACCACTTTTCAACTGCCCATTGCAATATTGAAGCGGCAGTTTGTCTAGATTTTGACCTTTGCATACGTACATGGATTTCAAACCATGCCGGCCCCCTTAAACCTTTGCACTCGAACGGCGCACGATTTGAATCGGATTCAAAATCAAAGAACTTTCGATAGAAATGAGGTAGAGTGATGAAATATTTTTAAATTAAAGCTGAAACTTCGTAGAATATGGGAAAAATAAGGAGATTATTTTACGAACGTTTTTGAACCTTGAGAAAATTTAAGAAAGAACGTATACCTCTGAAGAACGTATATCTCTAAAGCAGCGTACGATTTTTCAACCATTTTGAAAACTACGAAAACCGCGGCTTGTTAATTTTGTAACGTTTGTAAATGTCCAATAAAATATCGATAAAATCGTACGTCAGTCAACGATTCATTAAATATTACCGAAGTTTCTATGCTATTGTCGTGAAGTCCCGTCCATCAATTTATTTAAAGTCCACGTAGAAGGACTACAAAGTTTGAATTATTCAAGCGCGATCGATCTATCTCGCGGTAGTCCGTTGTTGTGCGGATTCATCTAAGATCATGAAGAATTGATTGCACAGATCGTACGTAGTGATTTAACGTCACATGACGGTGATCCCGGTAAACGCGATCGGACATTCATTGGGTTTAAACAGCCTGGCCCCCTTATTAGCGTTCCATGAAACTAGATGCACGCTATTTGCATTTACCGTGTGGCAGGTCGATATTTTACCGCCGGATCGAGAATGGAAGTGAATATGTTCAGGGAAGCGACGTTTCCTGATGGGCACCACCGGCGAAGGATTCGAATATAGCACACGTGATCCTAAATACTTCATCGACGTTACGTGTCTGACACAGACGAGACAACCATTCGAATAATGCATTTTCCAGGTGACGCGGAAAACTTGTCGATGGATCGAATACTAACGACTTATCTGGTCGTGTCGTGTGCAGGCGATCCGTGATCGCTAATTAGAATCGGGAATAGACGCAATTAACCACGGAACGCCGAGTGTATTGATTTCTGGTTATAAAACCGGGATAATCAATCTTTTCGAAGAATGCTAACCTGTAGTTTCCAATATCGGACGATGTTGTCGTCGGAGTCCAGTAATTAGGAATGTTCAATAATTTCGGTAATTTCAAAGGAAAACTGTGAATACGCTCGATTCCAGCGATAGCAAATTCGTATTACAGTCCCATTGGAATACGTAATGGTGGTGAAAAATTAAATACATGTTTCGGAAGATTCGTTCTTCGGTTTTCAGGAGCTTCGGAAACACCATCTGTCGCGACCGCGGTATAATGAAGTGTCGAACCGCAACTGCTCCAAATTGCTTCAACACTCTTCGGTCGGCGCATTATGCTCCCTCACAAAGAACAGAGAAACCGTCAAGACACCGTCGATGTCACGCGAACCGCAAACAAAGTCGGTGCCCGGATAATTTTTCGGCAAACAGCTGCGTCTCCGGGCCATTTTGTTTCGTGTCCGCAACTTTCGCGAGGTAAAGGGGAAACTTCTGCGCAGAAGATCACGTTCGAATGAATCTCGAGAAGAAACAATTTCGGCCTCTCCGTTTGGACAACTGGATTCAAGGACGGCAAACATTGCACCCCCCAAAATGGTCGACAATTTTCCTGTATATAACGTGTTTCTTCAATTTCATGCAACAGGGTAGTATGAATAATTTTCGGTTTGGGGGCTTGCTACCTTGGACCTTTAGCTCCACCCAAGGGTACTGTAGGGTTATGAATGAGACACTGTATTAGAGTGATTCTTTAGAGCAACCGCAACTTTCGTGAGGTAAAGGGGAAACTTCTGCGCAGAAGATCACGTTCGAATGAATCTCGAGAAGAAACAATTTCGGCCTCTCCGTTTGGACAACTGGATTCAAGGACGGCAAACATTGCACCCCCCAAAATGGTCGACAATTTTCCTGGATATAATGTGTTTCTTCCATTTACATGGAACAGCGTAGTATGAATAATTTTCGGTTTCGGGGCTTGCTACCTTGGACCTTTAGTTCCACCCAAGGGTACTGTAGGGTTATGAATGAGACACTGTATCAGAGTGATTGTTTAGGGTGACATTGTGGACGCCATATTGTTGCGCCAACGTGTTTGGGTCCTGCAAGAAAAAAAGTCTGTTTGCGCCGAATTGTGAAAGAAGAGTGTTTGGGTCTCGGTGACAAGAGTAAAGTGTTTAGGGGCGCCGAGCGCAGGGTGCACGTGACTGTTTGGGTTTTCCGAATGGATGTGAAACTGATAGAGAGAGAGAATGAGAGTGCGAGAGAGAAACAATGAAAATGGGACTTGTATAAAAGGGACGAATGCGAGAAGTAATGTGTTAGTCAGTCAGTAGAGAGAGAGAGAGAGTCGGTAGAGTGTCAGTCATTAGAGTGTCAGTGAGTAGAGTGTCAGTCATTAGAGTGTCAGTCAGTAGAGTGTCAGTCAGTAAAGCGAGTCAGTCGGTAGAGTGTCAGTCAATACAGTGTCAGTCAGTAGAGTGTCAGTCAATACAGCGAGTCAGTCGGTAGAGTGTCAGTCAGTACAGCGAATCAGTCGGTAGAGTGTCAGTCGGTAGAGTGTCAGTCAGTACAGCGAGTCAGTCGGTAGAGTGTCAGTCAGTAGAGTGTCAGTCAGTAAAGCGAGTCAGTCGGTAGAGTGTCAGTCAATACAGTGTCAGTCAGTAGAGTGTCAGTCAATACAGTGTCAGTCAGTAGAGCGATAGTCGCGAGCGAGTGAGTTGCCGAGATATTGAATTGTCATTTGAGAATCGATTTGTCGAAGTAAAATAAAGCGTCTTAGCGAAATCGGTATGAAATCGCTCCACTCGTTACGTCACACCTAGGACGTACGAGTTTCCATTAAAATATTCGTACACTACGAAGGACAGTGGCAACTCTGGAGTACAGGAGCGAATTACATTGTTACCTTATCCCCCATGCTCGTCGCCTTTCCTGCTCGCGTTGGTGACACGGGGTCCCGTGAAGACGTCGACCACGCGAGTCGAACGTCCTCGGATATCCTGTACAGCCGGAGCTCGGCTTGTCGCGGCCCTTTTTGCGCGTCACCGACGTTGACGTACCCGTTTGGTCCGGTCGAGCGAAGACACTAATTTAGAGGCGTGTCGGCATTTAGAATGCATCGGGCCCGAGCGGACGTCATCATTAGAGCAGCTCGCATTCGTTGGATTGGGTACGCAAAGAGGGCGGAAAAGAGGATAGGGTGTGGGGGTATGGAGAGAGAATCTCTCTTTCTCTCTCTGTCTTTCTCTCTTTCTCTCTGTCCGCAATGGTCTCTCTCTCGGTGTCTCGCGACTCCGACTGACACCCAGCGAGATACGGTGCTTATGTTAATGCGGAGGGAAGCGTGTACCAAGGAGGAACCGGCACGGACTGACACACAATGCAGCCAGCACGGTGATACCCGCGCACCCGAGGGCCATTAATAACGAACGAGACGAACTCAATGAATCACAGCCTCCGTGTCCCATTATAATGCAAATATTCGGCGCTGTTTAATGACGGTGTAACGCTATCTTTGGAGTACGTCGCCGGAATGTTAAGGCGTGCACGCCCGCTACGGCTCTTTGTCGCTACCGTGGGTACCGCGGATCCCAGCCGGGACTTCAGAGTTTCAGGAATTCTACCGACGACGATCGCTTATCGAACGCTGATAATGAGATTCGTGCGTCCGTCTACGACTCTAAATGACAATCGTTACGCGATTTTCCTTTTCCGCGTGGAAGTTATTCGACTACCCGAATAATCGACAATTTTTCCTCGATGTTCCGTCAGTAAAGACCCTCTGCGAAGGGACGTCTGTACGACCGTGAAGGTCAACTAGCCACCCGCGGAATAAAGACCATGACCGCCTTAAAATATCTAGCATAATTTTGCGTAGTAAGAAATTCGAGAAAAACTCAGCTATAAATTAAATGTAAGCTAAATGTAAGTTATTTAATGAAATAAAAATTGGAAAAAATAAAATGTACAATATTGAGTATTCCTCCAAATTTCTTGCATTTTACAGATCCTAATTAAATTTAGTACAATCAATATATTCACGTAAAAATTCATTCTAAAACCTGGACAAATCATTCCGCCAACCACATATGGGTGACACGACAGTCAACGTGTTAATTACCTAACGGCCGGCCTATTTTTAAAGTCGTATAATCGATGCTCAGGAAAGAATACTTCATTTAATATAAATGTTGGAAATTTTAAAACTTTATAACTATCTATGACCGGTATTTATAATTAGTGCATGTATTACTTGGACCCGGTGGTGAATAAAAAATGCCACAACCGAGGACACAAACTGTTAAAAATTAAAAGGGATTAAAATTGCTCCTGAAACAATAAAGTATGAAGAGTTTGGATGTTCGTTTATTTAAATGAATGAATAAAAGAGTAATGTCTTTATTAACTCTGAATTCGAGAGAATCACGATTCCACGCGAAGATCTACGGATCAGTTTTTAAATCGACGGATTCAGATCGGGAGGACGTATCGCGGGAACGAATGATCGGTAAAATTTGCGGGAAGAGCGGAGCAGAAATATCTGGTAATTGAAGTTTCGTTAAGCTCGATACCTCGATACGCTCGCGTCCGCTCGACAACGAGGCTCGACACGCGTAAAAATAATGACGGGGGATTCAAATTGAGTTCTAAATAATGAACGTTGAACGATCGCGCACGCACTGCCCGCCGGACGAATCTGCAAAACGATGGCCGCGTCGCGCGAGAGCGTCCGTCGAACAACGTGAAATTACAGTTTGTCGTACGTTCGACCTTTTGACCCGTATTTCGAATGCGCTGTTAAACACAGAAGGGCTCTCTCGAACTCTGTTGCTCGCCGCTATTACGTTCGACCGGCTGGTCATTAAAAATTTGACTAACAATTTGCTAGTTGAAAGTCGTCGAGCGGATTGCACTGGCAGCGGTAGCGCGAAACACTCGAATCAAAATGGCGTTCCGCATTCTTCAACGGTGCGTCCTAAATCCGACCGCTGCTGTTTTCAACGTTCCAAGTGGGTACCTTGATGACGACAGGACAGGGGATTAGTGTCCTCGGATTAAGATTTCTCCCCCACTCCGTCTTTCCCCTCCTTCGACGCCAATACCCCATTTCCCGGCGGCGAGCGTCCCCACTCTTCCGCCACGGCTCGGTCACGTGACGCCTTTCGTCCCTGTCGTGTATGCGTCACAATGTCACCTGCCCGGTAGTGACAGGGAGGGGGTAATCGTATTCCCCTGAATTTCCCCAATCTGGCACAGGAGGAAAATTTAATGCGAACCGACACTAGGTGGTGTGGGGTGAAACCGACTCAGAAATTGTAAAGTTTACTTGAAACTGATGTATTTTCTATCTATTCCACTAAAACTTAATAATCTTAGTGTTTTTATTTAAGCGGCATTAATTTGGATTAAAAATATCTTTTGAAACTTATGATTTTCTTAAAGCTAGATTTACGGGACCCGTCAAAATGACGGATTCTAATATTTTTAATTTACGAATATTGAGATTGTAAGGATGCATCCATGAGGAATTATTTAACAAATTGATTTCTGTGGATATATAATATTCAAAAGATGGCCACAAATTTTCATAGATGCGATCAACTTATTTTTGTAAAGTAATGTGTAAAGTCTTATTAAATCATCACAAAGCTTACTTCTTCATCTATAATTTGCAGTTACAATTTTGAGAGGTTATGTTGGATTTAAGTTTCTGTACAATATCAAACATTAAACGTTAAAATTTGTTACAATTGTCATTAAGAAAGCTAATAGTCGAATTTTTTAAACTAGCGGTTCAATTTAGAAACATAAAAATAAAGATTCAAATTTTTATTCAATCATCGTCAAGGCATCTGTCACATTCATATCGTTTCTACCTTACAGTTGGTATAAACAATGTTATATTCGAATAAACACGGGCCTAGCGCGGATTTTCCCAGTGTACGGATTCACCCGACTCCAGCTAAGAGTCGCTCGTCGCCGTACCAAGTGCTATAATATTGAAAATGCGACTTCGCTGTGAATGGTGGCAAGCAGAGCCGAAAGTACACCCGCCTTAATCTGGCGAGATAATATTTTGAATGAAGTGTCCCGTTCGGTGTCGTCACCGGCCGCATCCTCAGACGGCCGTGCACTCTGTGTGTGCTTACCGATGCTCCTTGTTCAAAAGTTTCGGCCGGTGTTTCAAAGGTGGATTAGGATCAGCATAAAATACGACAGAATGTCTCCATATCGCGGATATCTCCGAGATCCGTCTCGTCTAGGCGTTTACTTTCCGCAGGTTACTGCAAGATAAACCGAACTTTCCGCGATGAGATAAGTTGCTGAAGAATTAATACAGCTGCACCTTACCCGCTCTACAACCACCATTAGCTACCCGAACTCTCTGAATATCGCTGCGAGCGAAATCGTGAATATTCTGCCGCGCTGCTAATTATCAGAATTTTCTTCCCCTTCACGGAACCGCGCGATTCTTCGCCTTGGCCGATGTTAACCGAAGTACCGTGCGTGTTGGTTCCGGGACTGTATTGTTTAACAAGGAAGTTGCCAGAATCCAACATAACATGAAATTTTGCTCAAATGTGAAAAAAACGGCAGACCGACACCCGCACCGCCGTCGATGAGTGATTTTAGACCCAGACATTTCTTATATTTATCATTTATTTTATAATGTATACTGGAGTACATTACATTTCAAATGTAAGGTTTTTTCTCACAATTGTTTTTTTTTCCTTGGACTTTATATAGAAATTGTTTACATTTGTCATATTTTCGAAAGTACTTAGCGTCTTTTCCGTGGCACTATTGGAAAAACTTGAGGAATATTGGCCAAAAATATTTTATAAACATACGTACTCACGACGAGATTTGTATCAAAATGGACGACGGTAGAATCTCCTAAAAAGTCTTCTAATTTAACTCCCGTTTCGCTTTGTGACCGTGTATTAGCCACTGCTAATAATCGTCGAAATTATTCAACAGCGTGAATGCACAGATAAGCAGATTGTCTGTTAGCCGATTAATTAATCGAAACTGTTTTAACCAATGTACCGATTTGATGGTCAATAGTATAGGCTTTTCGATTAACGAGTTCTGATGGGATTACTAATTTCCCGTCGATGAATTCAAACGACGTCGCATTGTTAAACAGTTCAAGAGTTTAACATCCTTATACGATATAAACGTTTTTCACATCATTCGTAGGAAACGGGAATCGCAGAAAGTTTATCTCTTCGTTCAACAGTCGCAATAAATTAGACATACAGCATCAATATGAAATCAGTCTAAAATCTTGCAGTTCTATTATTGATATTGTCACCGGACAAAAATGAGCAGGTGTAGTTTGAAACGCTAAAAGCATTTCGAAATACTGTTACATTATTCCTCGCCTATCAAGCGTATTAATACGCCTCGAAACAGGAAACAGATCTATTCTATTTCACTCCAGTTCGTTGCCAGGCAGACAGAAGTTTCGCGTAAAAATTCGCCGTCTAATTATTACAATTACATCGTCCGGCTATGGGAAACCGGAACAAATTCTGAATACAGAGCGTGCACGAACGCCGCGCAATTTCAGCGCATCATGCAAACAGCAACAAGACATTAAAGTCATAAAACATATACTCATGCCTAGCCGCATTAGCCCGTGAATACACGTTTCTTCCGACATTGTGTTACACGGCACATTATACTCGTGTTACGAGTAATTACCGTTTCATGGGAATTCTGGATTAACAGGCAGCCGCTGCATTAATATTCATTTAACCAGCTTCTGTTTACACAAATATGATTCAAGACGTCAAGGGTCCGACCTAGAGGGTGGCGCTGGGCCGCAGCTCGCAGAGGAACACGCACCTCCCGTCTCTCTCTCTCCCCCTAATGGATAATTAATTGCGGGATCGCGGGTTTATTCGAGAAATCGTTGGGAGTTCGTTTCGTGGGAAGGGTCCCCGATAATTCGCGTTACAAGGCCGGATTCCATTGAAGTAGTTAGCCACAATAGCTTTGTGTCTATCTAGCCCCGAACGTAACCGAATGTCAGAACGTCGAGAGGAACTCATGAATTTGCATGGGCCAAGCCCAAATATAATCTTAGCGCACACAGACGTCTCTCTCTCTCTCTCTCTCTCCCTCTCTCTCCCGCTCCCTCTCTCTATAGGTGCCCGTCCGTTCCGTAGGATCCAGCTCATTCTCGCCGTTCATGCGACGCCCCGGCCAGGAAGTGCAGATTGCCCTGTTTAATTACTGGTGAGGGATGGACGAAGGACTCGGAGGGCAATCAGCTTATTTGTATTTGCCTGCAGATTTACGTCGGGCCGCCGCTGACTTCCAAATTTCACGGAATCTCCGGCCGCCGGACCCGGGTCCTCAACATACTCGAAACATCCCTCCACTTCGCAACTAGCAAAGTACCAGTCACCGGGCCGTATTGATGTAAGGACAAAATTCAACCCTCCACGGTCTCTCGGCCCGCCCCGTATCCCGACTAATGGAATTTCCGCGCATTCTGTACTCTAATATCGGAGTTTCTTGAATTTCGGAAACCGTACGGGGGATGTTGCCGCGGTTCGAGCCGCTCCCGAGCGCACGCTGACCTAACACCGCTCGGAATCGGTATTATGGAATTGCGCGAACTTAATTGTTCCGACACCTAACGTCGTTTACAGTTGCCCAACTGTTCGCCCACCACCCCCCAGCCCCCGCCGAAAATATGAAAATACAAGTTGCTCACTTCCGCGGCTCGTGACACCCTTTCGGGGACAGCTGCCGTCACGGGGATGTTGCTGTTGGGACCAGCCCGGGACATGTTATCGCGGACATTGTTAGTTCGAAGTTGTCTCTTGATCCTTACAAGTCGTTACGGTTTTCCACTGACTCTTCTTGCTCTGTGTAAACGAATTACGCATTTTATCTATCTACGATAAAAATTAGTCGCATTAAATGAAAGTGAAATAAATGCTTTAGAATCTAGTGTTAATGAGAATGGAGAAGAAGAGTTGAAGCTCTCTAATGGTACTGAAGTAAAACTAGTTCAAGATGCATTAGCAGCATTAAATGATAAAAATTAGTCGAGTAAATTTAAAACAGTAGACAAATCTAAACTGTATGATTTTAAATTAAGTGAAATTCTTTACAAAATAAGGAAACGTTTCTGTTCAACATCTGCTTCCTGCAACGAGTGCAAGTTTTCCTTCGCGTAAAAATTCACAGTCAACAATTTTAAGTACTTCATAATTCACGGACACTAATTCAACGATTTAAAAACATTAATATGGACATGTCTAACACGATGGAATTTTTAAATATATCTAACAGCATCACAAAATAATGTTCATCCGGACAGTCAGCATGGCGCGACAAGTGAAACGTTTTTGGTTAAAAACGTCAGTTTATCGAAGAAACGAGTTTGCACGATTTTTGTTCTCGTTTTAGCGCGCTGAACGATTCCATCGATGCCTTCTGTTTCCATTTTGTACGAGGTAAGAATAATTAAATGATGTTTCGCTTTGTAAGCCGAAGCGCGGAGAAATTCCAGAAAACCGTGGTTTCATGTCGGCCGATCTGTTAACCTTATTCGGGTGCGATCTTTCTTCATTCATATTTGATCAGTTCAGAGAAACCAAGCAATCCGTAGATTAACGATACGATTGCGCATGCAACAATCCAAGCACTGAGCAGGCTGTCGGATTGTTCATCAAAAATTGAATATAAGCCCCGCGATAGCTGTGTTCCCCGGGCGTTAAATTATGTACGATTATCTAGATTGTGTGTACAGGTTTGGCAAAGTATACGTGTGCCAGTTGCTCCAGTTCGACATGGTATAGTGCTCCCGTTACACTTGAACGAAGTTAATGCTCCCCGTATACCTAAGTTTCTTGGCAGACTATTCCTGTGCCGTGCTAGAAAGTGTTCCGTAACAAATGCTCATTCTACGCGGAGCTTTATAAAATACTTTTTCCACCGGCGAAACTAAGAATAAAAACTGATATTCAAAAATAAATAGATGGAACAATTCTTGAATAAAGTCTTGACACAAGTTAACGAATTCTCTAATATTAACGGCAGTTGTAATATTTTTCATAATCTCATGTTGTCCCGAACTCAGGATAATATTATATATAATTAGTATACAGTTGTATACTACTTTCTTTCGTTATACAGGTTGTCCCAAAAATGTACTTCCTTGAAATAGCTGATTCCTGAGGTCATTTAAAGTAACTTTTTCCTTTGCGAAAATGTTCTCCGTGGCTCCGTCAAGGAATTATTAAATAAAAACACTAAAAACACTAAGAACACGTCTTTTTTTGTTAATAACTTTTCAACAAAGTCGCGGAGAACATTTTCGCAAAGGAAAGAGTTTCTTCGAATGACCTCAGGAATTACCCCCTTCAAGGAAATACAAGATTTTTCGGACACCCAGTATATTCATCATTATTACTATTCCTGTATATATGAAGCTTCCAACGAATTCGTATTATTGTTATCAACGTAATTATTTAATCTCGACGACGTTCCGGTACAAAAGATTATTGTTCTTTCGTTTAACAAGCGTTCGTCACTGCATAAGCAGTTAAACAAGCAGCGAAATAACAAATCTCGGGAACTCAGTTGCAACGACGTATTCATTACGCACATTGGACTACAGCTCGCTTAGCTAACGAGTACTTAAAGTCTAGTTACGTCGTCGATCTTAACTGCTTCGTGGAAGAGATTAACATTGCTTCCCGAACAGTTTGCAGAAGCATCGGAACACGTACATATTTGTCCCAGTTTTGTTAACAAAAAGCAATCCCCAATTTGAAGGAACGTTTACGGATGACGGAATGGGTGTTCCGCACGCACCAGACGACGTATGATTAGGGCTTGCGAGAAATTCAAACAATCTTTAGCGTAACATGCTTCTTGATGGAGTTGCACCGCTATTCGTGTCTTCGAGCATGCTAACGTCGAGAAACGAATTCTCTATTCAATAGTTCATGTCTATTCAGCTCTGCGATAATTATTTCGTTGCACGTTTCGTCTCCCTGTTTCAGAGTCTCGGGGCCACCATTCAAATGCAAGGGATCGATCCCCTCTTGATAAATATTCAATTAAAATCAGCGCCGATCAAGGAACAGTCTTCCGAAATACATTTCAACCCTTAACTGATATTCCCTGACGTCTCACGACCCCCACAAAATTTGTACAGGCTACGTTTCGCTGTTTTATTGTACAATAAACGCAAATATCAAGTTTCCTTAATTTCTTTGGGACATTTGCAAAATTTAGACGAGAGAAAATTCCGAAAAAATTTTAGACAGTTCCTGGAACTTCGCGATCTAAATGCTGTACTACTTACGGGTTGAAGCGATGGCGGGGTTGTTCAAATTCAGAAAGAATTCGTACCGCGAAGGGTTCAATAACGATCGACGAAGCATAGTTACGAAATAAATCTGGATGCAAGGGGTTAACGGCCGGGTAATCCGGAAGCTCAGGGTGCTTCGGCAGAGAGCCGAGGAGCTTGACACGGGTCCGTGGATCCCTGAACCCAGAATAGAAGAATCGGGATCTATTTATTTGCGGGCTCAAGGCGCGCTCGAATCGATTCGCGTTTAATGTTTCACTATGCGGGGCACGTGAGCGCCAGCCGTTCTCCGCTCGGCTCGACTCCGCTCGACTCAGCCTCGCGCGAGCTCAGAAAATCCGCTCCCTCCCCTCCCCTCCCCTGGAGAACGATTTCCATGGGAACACCTGCGTATCCGTAAAGCAAACATCCGGGAACGCGTAGCGGCAAATAAGTTTTCCGGACGTCTCGTGGAAGAAAACGCGCGGAAATTAATCGGTCGCCGCGTTTCCCGGCGTGTAGGAATCGAAGGGCCGCCTATCGAGCGACGAGGAGGGCGCCGAGGATCGAGAAGATCGAGGCGGAGAAGCTGCGCGAGAAGCTCCTTTGCGGTTCCGATCTTTCGTTCCGCGCGCAGCATACGTGAGCCGGATAAGTAAATAGAAATCGGAGACCGGGGCCAGAAACGAGACGGAAATCTCTCCGCGGCTCTTCGTTTGCGTTCCCGGCACGCAACGACCCCCGTCTTCATTAGCAACGCGCATTATGTGCACATAGTTTTTAATAAACCGCCAGGGATAGAGTAAATGTCACTCAACCTCGTTCCTTTGCAAAGTAGGGCCTCGCTCGTTGTACGAAAACGCGGGCAATATTCGAGGTTGCACGACGAGAGAGCTGACCAATCACAGTGAGTCGTAACCAGCGCAATCCCCACCACGGGTTGTACAACCTTGAACACCTTGGACAACAACCTTGAACAGCGTGGATCTAAGTTCTAGGAGATTCTACCGTATTTGTTTAGTAGACAGCGGATTTGCATGCTAAATGAAAACTTTTCAAGTCAATTACAGAGAGCAGAAGTTATATTAACCCTTTGCACTCGGCGCCATTTTCTATCGAAAACTAAATGTTTCTCCCGTCTTACAATATTTTCATTTTATTCATACGAAACTGATCCGATTTCTACATATAACGTTTAAGACGTTTAGTAATATGTGCAATACAAATTTTCTATGTGAATAACATTTGTAAATATGTAAATGCAGAATATATTCTGGAATATTCTCGTGTATTATGTTATATTCTAGTTTATGCTGGTGTATTATGGTATATTTTGTTATATTGTGTTATATTCTTCTATATTCTAGTATATTATTCTATATTATAGTATATTTTGGCATATTCTGCTATATTCTGGTATATTATGGCATATTATGTTATATTGTGTTATATTCTTCTATATTTTAGTATATTATTCTATATTATAGTATATTTTGGTATGTTATGCTATATTCTGGTATATTATGGCATATTATGTTATATTGTGTTATATTCTTCTACATTCTAGTATATTATTCTATATTATAATATATTTTGGTATATTATGCTATATTCTCGTATATTATGGCATATTATGTTATATTGTGTTATATTCTTCTATATTCTAGTATATTATTGTATATTATAGTATATTTTGGTATATTATGGTATATTATGGTATAGTCCGATATATTAAGGTATATTCTAGTATATTCATGTATATTCTCGTATATTATGGTATATTCTAGTACATTTTGCTATATTGTGGTGTATTTTTTGTATTATGGTATATTCAAGCATATTTTGGTATATTGTGGTGTATTCTGGTATATTATGCTATATTCTGGTATATTATGGTATAGTCCGATATATTATGGTATATTCTAGTATATTCAGGTATATTCTTGTATATTATGGTACATCCTAGTATATTCTGGTAAATTGTGGTATATTCTAACATAAGCAGGCATATTATATTATATTCATGTAAATCCTGTTACATTATGGTACATTCCGGTATATTCTCGTATATTATGGTATATTCTAGTACATTTTTAAACTGTTAAAATGTATTCCTCGCTTCGATAATTTCAACAAACGGAGTGTCGATTCGTTTCATGTCCGCGCAGTTTCGTATCTCGTCTTTTCATTTTTATTATAAATGCATAAGAACCGCAGTCCGCCGATCAGTGAGTTTCACCGGGGGCCCCGGTAAAGCTTATTGCAGTGCATCTGTGCGCAATTCGATTCGAATCGACATCGATGCGATCGCCTCGGTTCGATAGGATCGCAGCCGCGTTTCTTCCCGTTCACCTGAAAAGATCAAAATTAGCCGGGTACCGGGCGAGCCGCGAGGGCCGGTCATAAAGGATTTTAATTACTCGCTCGAACCGGAAACGGAACGGTCCGCTTTGTGCCGGGAACGCAAGGATGCAATCGGCCGAATGGCATTATACGGTTGTTAAAAGGAAACAGAGCGGGCGCATGGTATTTACATAGCCGCGCGGATGACGCAGTTGCGGGATCGGCTTTTAATACCGGGACCATAACGAGGGATGAATCAATTCTGGCGAAACGGGGGACGAGAATCATCAGAAATCATAATGAGAAAAACGATTTTCCGTTGGTGGTGATTACCAGCAGAATCGGCAGCCGATGGACGGACCCCGTTCGCAAAGCGTATTCACCGCGACGAATATTCAAATTTGATTTTCTCTCCAAATGAAAGAATTATAATGGACTGGTTATAATGAAAGCGACTTGATCCCGTGGATTCCAATGTGTTACAAACTTTCTGGATAATGAGGCGAAAATCGAATGTTTTTTGCCGCTGAAAAATTCGCTCATTGTTTCCCTTAGTTTTGTCGATATTGATTTAATATTCCGCCGGCATTCCTCGCGGAATCTAATAGAGCAATAATCGCGGGATATACGTATTGGAAAAATCGTATTCGCCGGTGAAATTATTTTCAGGTATAAATAATCCACCGTGAAAAGGATGGCGAATGTTCACGCATGAAAAATTAATTACGTTACAATGTCGTATGCGTTTGTATTCGCACAGGGCTCGTAACGAAGCTTATTCTTCCTGCTGTATCCAACAATTCTATATATTATATTCTTCCTGCTCGAACAGTTCGCCGAAATCATTCGACAACGCTTATACGAGAGAACAATGGTTATGCTCTTTCGAACCAGTATCAAGGAACAAGGATTTATTTTCGCGTAAATTAATGATACGCTTCGATGCGAATTTCGACTGGAAAACGTAGATGTCTGTAAACCTGAGTCTTTAAAAATATAGCGATATATTTGTCCACTCCTAGATTCGATGACTGAAGCTCGTAATTTCTCTTCAAAAATCGAGCCACTTAAAGAATGGATACTCGAGCAATTTTTAACTGCCGCTGCAGTTTGTTTTAAACAAGTGGGGGGGGGGGGGGGGTTTCGCGCAGAAAGGCAGAGTCACGGAACGGATAATATGAATCAGTCCGGCGGAGGCGAATCCGAGGATGCTCTCCTTTTACGTTTCGGGCACGCGATAGCCTTCAAGTTAATTGGTGCGTTTCGCCATATCCGATGCTCGGTCCGCGGGTATCTCCGCGGCGGACAAGCGTATTCGGTCCACGTCGTATCCTCGATACCCTAATGAAGCAAATTTGCATCCATACGCGACGCGAGTGAGCAAGCACGGAGATAAAATAAAACTGATTCCTCGTGGTCCTGAAACGTTCGCGTTGCCGGCGAGGAGAGCCCGGGCAAGATGGATGCCGAACAGCTCCGCGGCCGGTTGCATGATAATGCCTCGAGAGGCCAGCCGCCTTCGACCGAGACGGACAACGGCCCTCCGTTCGGTCTGCTGGATTCCTAGAGGATCGGACCCACGGTCTGGAATCCTGGAATCGTCGAATCGATCGGAATGCACGCGATTTTTGGCCACTCCTTGCCCAGGATGTCTGGCGTTGCACGCGTGGTTCCCGACGAGCCGCCTCAGGACCATTAGACGCCTTCAGGCTATCCTCGAGGTCGAATCGAACGCACGTGTTCGGCTGGAACAGCTTCCAAACCTAATGTTTAACACGTTTATGTTTATCGTACCACGTGAGCTCATTAAAAACAATTCGCCGTCCTACCCCTTCGGCTTGCGTGCTACCGATTTACCTCGGCGGCAAGTATAATGTATGCAGCGACCCTTAACTTATCTTTTCGTCATTTCTGACCAATCAAACTTTTCTTTTCTCGTATAATCGGTCCTTGGTAGGCATTTCACTTCAAATTTTAGAAGAACATCTTGGTTTTGACGATTATGTCGACAATCTTTCGAGAATCGGAAAATATAAAAGCTATTTTACTCGACGGAATAAATTTCATCTGACGTAGGGGAAGATAACCTAATTTGGACCACTATGCTCCATAAGTAAGAAGTAAGCATCGCAAAGCTTACTTCTTCATCTATAATTTGCAGTTACAATTTTGAGAGG
>CM052132.1:2224747-2376863 GCA_028454255.1 Halictus ligatus
AGAGAGAGAGAGAGAGAGAGAGAGAGAGAGAGAGAGAGAGAGAGAGAAGGCGAACGGACTGGCCGAAGATTGAGCATGCATAGCGGATCCTTTGGAACGTGTAAATACACCTTGCCCGGGCAAAGTGACCATTTCCATATGCGTCCAAGCACACGGTGGAAACGGGCGGGCCTACACCGAACAAATTCAACCCCGTCGGCCAGGGGGCAATGTCAGGAATCCATTCGACCCCGGCGAACGCCGCCGGGACCTTCTGCCGGCGCAATATTCACTATTACCACGGATGAGATATGAATGGACATTGCGCGGTGGGTGCATTTCAAATCAAGCGATAAATTCACCCGGCACTGTCGTCGAACAGCTTAAATTCACGTTCCCATGTCGGCCGAAACGGCGGAGCCGGCTGCGTGACCGGTTAATTAAACGAAGAAAACTCTGGACACGTCCAGCCTGCCATGGTGCCCGTTTTAATGGAGGTTCTTCACCGCGGAATAACGGAAAAGAAACAAAACGACGTAAGTATTCATTGAATGGAGGAGAAGCATTTCTCTTCAAATATCTTCGGTCTTTTGAATTCTGTACAGGATGTCACAAAATTATATGCCACCATAGCGTGATTCTGTGATTTGGTGGAAATTGACCTTGACCTTGACAATCAAGGTAAAAACAAAGTAGACATTTTTTCGTTTCATCGTGTTCTACTGGTCATAGGGATCAACTTTGTGAAAGAAACCATGGGTCGCATCTCAACCGTTCTCTTGAAAAATGATGTTGCGTTTCTAATAATTTTTGCGTGGATTTCATCCAACGATTCATGATAAAGTGACGTCCGACAAACGGTTATGTTTGTCCGTCAGTTGAAACGCAAAGCCTATAGATTTATACAAGCCTTAAACTAGGGTTCCTGATTTCGCAACATTTTTCCTTTTCGTTTCATTTTCTCGAAGATTCTCGAGAATTTTTAATAAATTGAAAAATATTGGGAAACTTAGAATGTGTGGAATATCGTTAATAATATTTACCGAAAGGGCAAAAAACATTAACTCAGCGTTCATTCCTGTTCAATATGTGCATAACTTTAGAAACAAGGTAAAAATAGACGCTAAACATAACCGATAAATTGATTTATTTAAAACCAAACTTTTATAAAGTGAAACATAATGCATCTAATGTAGAATCAGACGATCTACTTCCTTTTCTTTCATTTTGTGTGGATATTGGCTTCATCGTACACAGAACATCCAAAAGTTGCTGAATATTGGATGTCCTTTTTCCAGTGGACTCAAAAATTTATAATTCCTTTGTTAGAGTCCGGAATTCATTTTCATTCTGCCGCTACACTCTTGAAGGCTATCTGCAATTTCTAATTCTAACTCTTTTTCCAGTGATAGTTCCTCATTCTGAGAATCTGAAAGTTTTTCGCTATTTTCGTAAGAATCATTGTTACATTTCCCAAAAAGTCTGTTTAGAATTTGTTTTGCTATTTTACATGTGTCTATTTTATACGGGAAAGGACCCCCCTTTAGGTATGCATTACTTCACATCGACATGCATTCGCAAACAATTATCATTCATATTGCAAACATGCATACGTAGGCATCGATATGCCGCCTGTAGATATGCTCATACCTACGGAAAAATATGTTTGCGAACATACGTTACAAAATAAATGAGATTCACAAGAATTTTCCTAGGTTTAAATTTCCCGAGAAATACTGTAGCTTCTCGAGGAATGAGAGACAATTAATTATAAAATTTCTCCAGGAAGAAATTCGCAGAAATTCTCTGGAAAGAATTCTCGAGCGGGAACACAACTGCGAATCGTTACAGATCCAGTGTGCAACAACGGAATCGATTCCTAACTGGGACACGTATCGATATGGTATCGAGCAGTTCATGAAAAAGTAACTTCCGACGGACCATTATCTTCGCTTCAAACGCGGGTATCGCAGGCCCATTATCTTCCCGGCGGCACGGTGTAATCGAGAGGCTGCTTAATTGTCCTCGGTATGCTTCGCTCGACGTTCGAATAGATTTGTATGGGGCCGATTTTTCTATCATCGCGGGCTCGGGATGCGTTCCGCGGGAGCGGATACGGTCGCGCGCGGAGGCGTAATCAAGCACTTTGTTCGATTCGATCTCGATTACACGAGCAAAGGCAGTTCGAGGTAAAGGAACGCTCGCTCGCCGAGTTACTTTCATGTCGAAGTTTATAATTACAGCGAACGATGCCGGCCCTGAATGCGTAATTAAGGTACGCGGTTTGAAGCAGCTCCGAAGAGTTTGCTGCACGGCGAACGCTGACGTACTCCCGGTGGCAGTTATCAAAGAGGACAAGCGAAAAACGGGGCGGGGAACGCGCGCCGCAGAGCGACGGGAACGTTCGAAATACGGATCGTTTAAACGGAGAACGCCAAACAGTGTGACGGACGCATTAAAGCCGGCCCGTGTCGCCGTGAATACAAAGAAGCGGGGCCCCTCGACGCATTAAATGGCTTTATAATGACGAGCCGGCCGCCCAATCTTCATTATCGTTGTCGTCATAGCTGGCCGGCGCGGCGGACACTCCGGCTCCCATCTTCGACGGTTCCTTTTTCTTCTCGTTCACAATTTCCATGTTTAATCGAGCCGCCGAAATATGTTCGCCGTCTTCGCCGCGCGCTGGACGCATTCAAATTGACCGGAGCGCATCGCGACGTTCGAGCGCAGTTGCATCACTCTTCGACGAATTCGGCTCCCGAGCCACCATTTATGGAAATTTCTTCGCCGGCGCAGACGTTGGTCCGGATTAATATGCAAAATTGAAAATGAATTATAATCCCGCTATCTATAGCTCCCGGTCGGGGCAGGTGGAACGCTCGTACCGAAATTGACGTCACGCGTCTCCGAAATACTGCTTTTGTTACCTGCGGAAATGTTGTCGGCGATGCGATCGATATACTAAAAGTAGTTGCTCGGAATTTAGGTGGGGGGAAGAATTATGACGCTGTTATTCATAGGTGGACTATAACTGTGATCTCGTTTTAACTCTGAAGACGTCTCCATTTTGGAGGATGTACAAGCGGTAAAATTGTTAAGGGGCGCAAGACGAAAAACATATTTACTGTGCATACGACGGATAATGTTATCCACGGTATCTCTGAATTTGTATTTGCAAACGTGACTTGTGCGAGTGGCTCTAATCATTTCAGAACTTACTGTATGTTAATTGTATGTACGAACTATTTGCATTCTTTTGTGTGAAAAAATAAAGGATATTTGGGAATGATTACTAGACTAAAATTAGCCACAATTTATAATAAAGATTCTCATTTTTAGACTTTCAGGGAAGTGGGACTCGTGTCAATTCTATTAATTTGTTGAAACTGCACAAAATCTGACTGTCAAAATCTGTCTTTTATTATTTTGTCTAAATTCTTACGGACTATGAGCACATAAAAATCCATACTGTATTTATGTTTATGATTGTTGTACTTTCCTCGCAGTTCCCAATGGCGTCGCGAGAGCAGCTCGTAGAATGCGGATCGCGATTAAATCAGAAATTCGACCAGAGATTTGTCCTTTCGGAAAACTTCTCTCAACGTTTCGTTTACGTTGCAGCCAGCTTCACGAGCGAAGGTTGAATGACGCATTATAGTCTGCGATCGGTATTACTGTTTCTCCCGGACGGCGTTGGCTGCGATGTTAACGAAACGTCGGGGTAACTTTTGCAGAAGCTCGCGCGGGCCCACATTCCCCGAAGCCCCGTGCGATCGTCAGAACCGTAGAACGCAATTGAAACTTCTGTCGACTTCCGTCATCCAGCTTTTCTTCCCTTCGGTTTTTTCGAGCACGTCCATTCCGCCCGGTAGTAATTAGTTCCTGAGATAACGCGTAAAATTAAATGGCCCCCATCCGGGGAAGTTTGAACAGTTCGCCGAAGTTATTTAAAATTCGTAATTCAGCGACGTGCCGGGTTCGATCCGGCGAACGAGGCCGGGTTTATCAACGTTTGTACGCCGGAAATGCTGTCCACCGTTAAATAAATTCCGTTTCAAATTGATTACTGGATCTCGATTAATCAACAGAAGACGCTTTAAACGATTTTAAAGCTTGAATTCTCGCAATCTGCTTTAAAACCCTTAATATTAACCCTTTGGACTCGAAGCGCCACTAAAAATTGTTGCGGCATTATCTCAAAGAGATTACGAAAAATATTACAAAATATTCGTTACACTACAAAATTTGTACTTAAAGATTACTAAGCATTGAAATATTGTATGTGGAAGTCGGATCAGTTTCGTACGAATACAATTTAGTTTTAGAATTAAAAGAGCGCCGAGTGCGAAGGGTTGATAAAAGCTTAATAATATTTATAAAATTTGAATCGTGGTTTCTTCGAGTTACCTAAGTAATTCCCTGCATTACCTACATTTTTCAGCGACATTCCCGCGCAGCGATTTAGCACAACGTTTCGCGAGGACAAATGCAAACCGCGCGTTAACACTTACCGCGTCGCGTCCCCGTGTTTAAAGGGTTTGAAGTTTATATCGGTGATTCGTTATCGTTACCGGCCGGTGATTAAGCGAGATTAAAGTAACCGCAGCTCGCGACGGTCGGACCCCTGGGCTTTCCGGCTGGACGGCCCGGAAATCCGGGATTCGGCCGCGTCGCCGGCGACACACTAACAATAATATTCCTTGCGCAGTTATGCAGATACCCTTACCACGGATTTGACATATCTTGGCCGCCGGTTCGCCTCGCCCGCTTGTATTGTTGCCACTTAACAGTTATCCTGGGGACACGGAGCGTCATGGGATTTTCCTTCGTTTTCCGTCGTGTTGGCCGATCGGAACTGCGGGAACATTCGGACACGAGATTATAATAGCTTTCTCTTGAGAAGCGGCGCATGACGTGACTACAAACACGAACACGACTACACCGATTACGGTAATGGATTCTAATAAATGTGAACCGATACAAGACAACCGGGACGAGAGAACGTACTCCCGATATTCGTAGCACGGTACAACCTCGTTCGTTGCACGGAACGGACCCGAAAATTCGTACGAAAAATCGTGGTTGTCCAATGAAAGGGACAACCAATCCCCACCACGAGTTCCCGAACTTGTAACAACTCGTGGTGGGGGTGCAACCGCTTTTGTAACCCAACAAATCGTCAGAACCGTCGAGTTTGTGAACTTTTTCAAGGTACACGGCGAGGATCGAAGGGAATCGCTCGGATAACAAAAATTCTGCGAATCGCTCGGAACCTCTTAACCCATTGAATGCTCAGAAACTCTCAGCCGGCGGGAAACATACCGTGGAAGTCTGAAACGCATCGGGACTTCCGGCAACTTTCAAATCTTCCGGAACGGAGCCGGGGACCGGCCCGATCGATTCGAGATTCTCGAAATCTCTCGGAGCGTCGAAATTCTAAAGACACGACCCCCGAAAATGTCGAAACCATTCTGGAACTGCTGGATAAACCGAGTTAGTAGAATCTGTCCTACGTTCTTAGCGGTCTCTCTCTCTCTCTCTCTTTCTCTTTTTCAAGGGGGAACTGGGGAATAGCCGAAGGAGTGCTCGCCGAATCCGACATTTTTAGCGGAGGATAAAAAGTTTATCCGCAGGATAGGGGCATGATTCGAGACAACTGCCGTGACTGAAATAGTTCCCGGCCGACAAGCCGCTATCCCAGGTGATTCGAAGGTGTTTAGACGATCTCTGGATTCCTGGTGATGTGGTTCTACAACCCGCTCCAGGTGTCCCAGGAGTATGCTACGAATTTCAGATCACCGATAGCGATACCCTGAAACCTGATTCGGGTACTTATGATCCGAGGGTGTGCTGTATGCTTCCTCGAGGCTTCGAATTCTCTTATCGGATGCTTACGATTCCACTCGTGTTTCTTACATCTGTAACGCGGGCTTATCGCGCGATGGCCTCCGAGTCGCGTGCTTCGATACTGGACTTCGGAGCTTTATGGCAAATATAATTTGCGGTGCTGCACAGAAATTTATTTCACCTTCTGGCAACTTTGATGACGCCGGGAGAATATAGTCGTATCTTTATCTGAATGCATAAAATCTGCAGTCTATTCACGAGCTTAACATATTACTCATCGGTCGCGTTTTAATGGATTTTAAACGTTTGCGAGTGACAGTTGAGAATTTCTTGATTATTCAACGTGCTTTTAAGAAGTTAAACGTAACTTAACCGTTTCTCTTGGAATTATATTTTGAACGATTTTTAAGTTAATTTTTAATATACCTTGTATCCTCGCGGAAACATCGTTAGTTTCAGGGAATTCGGAAACGTGAGGACTTCTATAGACGAAAATGAAAGATCGTCCATTGTGATTTCATCGAATTACATTCGTTAGCGCTAATTAATTGCTTCAACTCCGCCACAACGTTTGAAATATTATATAATTGGACCGCAGATATTCTGGCAGTTGTACAATATTGGATTTTGAAGTTCGTTATTGAGGGGAGCAATTTTTGGTTTTATATCGCGTTGAATATCTAGTTTCCGGGGATGTCAATTTTAGCGAAGCGAACTTTATAACCGTTTACTAAAAACGACGGGGCGAGATATTACAGTTTTAACTCGGAAGCCGTGCGTAGAATCAGTTATGGTCGGGGGAGTCCTTGTGCCGGATGCTTCAGGGTTATAGCCGGAGTTTATGAGCATTTAATTCAATAGTCCACGTTTAACCGGAAAATTGGATTTAACTGTCGGACTCGAACAATCCGAGAGTATTGCTACGCGATGTTTAGATAACGATACTTCTTTGCAAACAGGCGAACGAAAATGTCAATTTATCCGAAGAACGATTCCAAGACATAACTGCCTGCAGCTCTGAAATAAATTCACGTTGGACGAATGTTTACACGGAAATGTTTTATTATTTCGGTGCGTTGAATTTCCTACCGAAACATTGTCCGCGCGGCAATTAATATTGTAAAATAATATGAGGTCCTTCGGCAAAAAAGATTATTTCGTTTCGCGGCTCGTGATCAACAGGATCTGTAGGTTTCATTCTCGGCACCGAGCGTGCAGTTATTATTAACGCGACCGCACTTGCTGTCTGGTAATGCAATTAGAATATTGGGGTTGATGGAAGAGTCCGCTTCTAGACCAGTTTTAATTGGCCGCTGCGAAGTACGAGATCGTATTCAAGTTTAAATCACAGACGGGCCAAAAATCTGAATGCACAACGACCTGCAGTATTTTTACGCCGCGGTAGAATGCAAGCTGTCTGGGTTAGGGTAAGAAAACAGACCGTGCTGCTCTGATTGTCTATGACTGCGCATCATCCGCTCGTTCGGCGAGATAACTTTGCGCCAGACGTGATTAAGAACTGCTGCAGCGAATATTTTCATTTTACCGATATCTCGTCGCACGAGAATCCCCCTTCTTAAACAATTTATTTCTCCTTTTTCTTTTATTTCTCTAGGGTCTACAAATAGCAAGGTTCGAACGTATATTAATTCCGAAAAAATTATTTTTATATTACCGAAACTACGCTATTTCGTAACTACACCAATTTTACGAATTCAAAGGAGACCATTTTGTACACATGTTCAAGAACGGTCCTGTTTAACCCTTCTGTCAATAACTTAAACTTTGTGCGACAATGATGATGTAAATTAATCTACAAAAGCTGAAACGTCTGCAACCATTTTGAGGTTGGATACTGACCTTCGACGCAAGGGTTAAAATACGAAAAGAAAATCGTTTCTTCGAAAACGAAAAACCAGAGTATCCTCGGAACACACAAGCAGAGTGCAGTGTCTCGGTATAATTGAAATAATTCTACGTGGGGGCGCGTGGCTCGGAAAACGTCCCCTCGGATACCGACTTTCTCCATTACAGGACGCTTCAATGGCGGTGGATGTCCCAAAGGGTTTGACATTTCTAGAGGGAACCGTCTCAGCTGTCACGACGCATCGTTCACGCGGGGAACGGTTGATGCATTCCCGTCTCGCCTGGATTCGGATTACCACCAGAAACCGTTGGCTTCCTTTCTCACAGAAAAATAGAAACCCCCTCTATTGATGGCTGCGATCTGTCCACAAGGAGCTGTCCAAACTTCCACCCTTCCGCTAACCGAAACACGTGCGATTTAATTTCAACCCCCGAGGAAATCCATTCAATACGAATCCCGTGACGAGCGCACAATTTGCCTCGAATTCTGTTTCGGTGTTGGCTAAACACTTTCACAGCTTTGTCGCTCAACTTTGTAACTGGACCGCGGATCTTTATACAAAATAAAAAAGAAAATGCTGGCTGAAATGAACACTGAGTTGATCAAGCGGTCTCGTGGCTCTTTCAAGGAGATTTAAACACATATTTGTAAGTCCATCTTGTACCGGTTAATATCAGCGCGCGAGCAATGTGTACATAATTAATTATTACGTTCCCATATGATTTCCGGTAAAACCGAACGAGAGAAGCAATGTAATTGCGAGTTATCGGTCTGCGTACGTTAATTGTGACGGGAAGCTTTATGACTTTATATGTATTCATAATCTCTGCATTTTAAACGAACACGTGTACGGCTAAACTGCGCGCATTATTATTTCTGTAAGCAGTCGAAGTGGGTACATTTAATTAATACGAGATATATGAAATTGAATTTACATTTCAATTTAACATCTTTTGATATCTCCGGCATGTCAAACGCCGCGGACGGCGAAAATACCCAACATCGAATTTCGGCGGTTCTTCCGGACCGTCGGGGGAAGTCTTGAAAATGAATCGGACACGGTACATCGTTCGAATAATTAGATTTTTAAATAATTTCAATTACCCGGCTCGTCCGCGAGTCCCGTTCGCATGAGACTAATGGCATTCCCGGGCCAGGGGTACCGCTGTCAACTGTAAAAGCGCTCCGTTAATCACTTCAAAACCTTCCTCAGAGACAGTTTTCCCTCTACATATCGTTCTAATTTAACGTTATCCTTAAATAAGCACGTCACTCTATCCTCTTAAAATAAATGCGGCTTCTTTGAGCGGAGATCCTGTTCGCGTTTCCGCGCGATATAGTAACGGGCACACACTTGTCAGCGCTCGAATAATTAAGCGCAAGTTAAAAGTAAAACATTTCAAAAATATGCTTCTAAACGTCTGCAGAGGACTTTTTTCGATTACATTTCTCATATTCGCGTAACGACGACCGCACGTCGAACAGGTTGTAAAAGAAATGTGTATTTGTAACTCAAGGCCGTGTCTATAAATCTCAAGAAAAATTATTCGCACGTTGCCATAGGTTTCCCGGAAAAAATTCATCTCACGGAAAAAGAGAAATGCCACTCTATTACGCAGGAGTCTTACTCGCGGATCCCAGATTGTGCAAATTAAAGTGCGCACTGTCGTGCTAATTTCGTTTCGAGAAAATGGCGTCATCGAAGGGGCAAATGCCATTTTATCGACGCACAGTGGTTCCAAAGCCAGAAAGCAAAGAAAACGTGGACAAAACCAAAAATATGAACTTTCAGTCAGGTAAGTTTTAAGTATGGGGTTGGTTACTCTAAGTGTTTGTGTTTAAGTGGGGGTAAATAGTAAAAAGCTCGTTTTTTTTTATACCTGACCAACAGTCGCAGTCCGAACTTCGAGTTCATTGGACCATACTTTTTGAAGCTTGTGAAGCACATTGCGAATTTCAAGTGCACGGTGTACAAATTGTGTTGACACATTTTAATTGTGCATTATGGATGTTGTTTGTGGCGGTAAGTTACATAGGTTTTAGTGCCAAATGTTTATTGTTGAGAGTAAAAGGGAAGGCACAAATATTTACGATTTAGAGTAAAAGTTGAAAGTCCCACCAGATCCCAATCTAAAACTTGTTGGAGCTTCTATTACAAAGTACTATCTTGCAATTCTAAAAAAAATTAGCTACCCTTAAGTGCCCCTAAGGTCATAGCACTGTTTTCTGTTGCACTTCTTGTCAAACTGTGAGAGATATGCGACTAAGACTTTCTGTAAAATTTAAACAGATTTTGAATAGAATGTCAATTTTTTGATAAAGAATCATATATCCGAAATTTTTTTATATTTTTCAAACACCAACGCTGTTTTTATACCGGCTGTTCATTTGAAAACTTTCCAGCTAAAAATCTCGAAAAGTATGAAAGACATTCAAAAAATGTAAAACAGGTGTCCAAGGCTGTATCAGTTTTTTATTTGGATGGCGTTTTCAAGGTCATTTGAAGGTCAACTTTGTTTTTTCAAATGGAAACCCATATTTTCGATTATGGTATCTTATTGTACATAAAAGGACCAGCAATTCTTCTATTCTTTCTTCTTTGGGAACTATGAAGTGCCAATAGAAAACCTACTTTATACAATACAAAGGGTGGAGTATGCTATCCGGAATAATTAATCGTTCCCCTCGTTCAGATCAATATGAGACATGGAATTTCCTCATTTCAAGTTCAGATTCGTGATCAACGACCCCAAAAACCGTCTAATACCAGTTTCTGAAGCAGAACCAATAATTTTTTAATAAGTTGTGAGATTTTGTCCACGTTTTCGCGATTCCACGGGTTCGTCGGAACTTCGGAAGGTCCGTCGTCCGTTCGATTTCGGATTATTACGGGTTCAAAGGGCGGCCGTTGGTCGTAAACGTCTCAAAGGCATTCCGCGGCGGCTCGCTCCCGCGGCAGAAAAGACTCGGAAGCGCGGAGTGGCGGCCGCCGCGGAAAGTCGCGGCCGAGGAGCTGAAAAGCGTGAAAGTGGGTCGCGAAACGGGACGCGGAAAAGGATTTCCACGGAAACGTCGGGACCTTGCGCGTATTTCTTCTCGCGGCAGCCAGCGGCCAAGGCTTCCGGTGCCGTGTTTCCGCTCTTTCGTGGCGCCGGTACAAGCATCGCGAAAGAAGGGCGACATGGACGCGGCGTAGAAGCGAACAGAGATAGACGAACGGAGAGAGAAATCATGGAAACGGAGGAAGGTAGAAGAGGAAGACAGGGGGGAGAAAAATTAGAAGAAAGGGTGTAGAGAACCGGGAAGAGAGAGGGAGAAAGAGGAGGGGGAATGGAGAGTTGTGAACGCAGGGAGAAAGAGAAGCTTCGAGCGACAAGGCAGCCAAGAGGGCGTGCAAATACATGCGAGACAGAGCTCAACCAAGGTAAATGCAGTCGTTTGTACGTACACGGGGACTCTTAAATTTTCGCTGGTATGAATTTTTAATTTTCCTGTACTTTACGACTGCCCATTAAAACGCGAAAGAAACGGTAGAAGGAGCTGCGGGCCAAGCGGAGAAAAGAAACTGCTCGGAGCAATGCTCCGCGCCGAGCCTCGAAGGCGGAAGCGTAGAAAAACGTGGCTGTATAGAGCCCCGGGGAATCTCCTTCGGAGGTTATATTTTTCTCGCGGAAACGCCTCCGACTATGTATTACGATTGCCCTGAGATATGCGGTTTCGCGAATTTATCGGTGTATAATACCTTACCGGCCTGCCCGGGGACGCACTTACGCGCGAATGCGAAATCAATACCCGGCGAGCACTGTCTTCCGGGCCTAAGCGTAATCTCCCGCTCTTCAGCGTTCTCCTTTCGTTGCGACCACGATCCGGAATTTATTTGTTTCGGACGCTGGACTGGTTCGCAGCCTCCCGAATTTGATATTTTTTGAACGCACCGGAATCGCAGTTGACACTCTATCATTGAAACTCCTTTTACCGGCGCAGTTTTCGGTCTTACTGTTTTATCGTGTTCTGAAACCGCTGCTCTTGTTTTATTTTTGTGGAAGGGTTCAGAGTTGAAAGTAACAGCTTTATTACGTCGGTTACGCTTCGGATCAAAAAGAATGTTTGTGGACTTTGTTTTTCGTTGGTATTTAGCTCGCTTTGAGTCAAAGCGAGTGCGCTATGCTTTGCGTCGATTAGCGTGCGTTGAATCAGAGAATGGTCTCCGGTTGAAAAATAAAAAGCTCGCGTGAAAGACTTTTTGATGTTTAGCACGCGTTCGTTCGTTCGTTCGTTCGTTCTTCGTTGCGGCGCGAGTGTTCGCGTTCAGTAGTTTTGCGGTCTGTTCGTATGTTTACTCGTGCGGTTTGTTAGTTTCGTTTTCGATCGAACGCGAAGGAGACGGTGTGTCACTTCGGAGAGACAGAGGCGATTGTTGCAGTAAAATTTGTGTCGGACATTTTCGATTAAGCATCGGCTGGCTGATACATTTGAGACGTCACGAAACGTTATGCTGTTCGGTTGAAATATCGCGTTCAAAAATACCCGACGCTGTACACGCAACATTGAATATTGATTTGATGAGCAGTCTGACCTTGCTTTTCGAATAAAATCGACGCATGCATTAAATGTGTATAATTAAGTACGTATGGATTATATTGGAAATTGTGCAAAATTATCGGTGTTTGTGCGGCATTACAAATGAAAATGTAATCCGCGGCACATCTTTGCGAATACGTCCAATTTATCGGGAATTATCGTGGGATTCCGAATTAATTTGGAAAATCATCAAATTTTAAGCTTACGCGTTCTAAGTAGCAGCACCTAATGAAAATAATGATCGTCATTTTCCTTAAACCGTGCACAGTGGGCCTGGGAATTTATTAATTTTTTGAACACGTATGGATGAGAGTTCATAAAGGTGACATGTTTAATCACACCTTTCCACGAAACTCGAATTCATTCAATGAAACTAGCACTGGGAAGTTAGGATTGATAATAATTACTAAATTGTGATCGGTATATTTAGGTGTATTATGTAGAAGGTAAGAGGTAACGTAGGAGGTAAAAGTAAACAATTTTTTAGTAGAAACAGATTAACTCTAGAACTACCGAGTAATAAATACAACTGATGAATATTGTTTTGTGACTACATCTATTCAAACCTAATACCATTTTTATTTTAAAATTTGCTTCAATGAAAAAGTTCATTCCAAAAATTCTGGTGAAAATAGTTTTATCATTTCAGTAATTGTGAAAGGAAAAATTAGGAATTAGTTATTTTGACTGGTTCGGTAGCTCTAGTGTTGTTATGTTCTGTAGTATGATGATCCTCTTAAGGGGTTATATACAGTCAGGAGGATTCTTTAAGAATTTTTCCTGAGAAGACTCTTACATTTATTGATGTAAAAATTTGTACTCATATTATGGTAACTTTTAACTGTATTTTACCATTTTTTATTTGTAGAAATAATCATTTTGAAAGCTGCTATACCTGATCTCCAGGAGCACCTCGTAATCGAAGGAATAAGCAAAATAAAATTTGTTGACAAAACGGCGGCTTCTCCACAAAAAATCGATTTTTCACCAAAATTTTGGCCTTGAATTATTTATAAAAAAAAAAAGAAATATTCATCGGTGAGAAAGAAGCTTCATCTAATTACAAGATTATACATTAATTTAACGAAATACGTTTGGTTTTTTCATTTTAGGCGATCCAGTCCAGAGATGTCATGATCACCGCAAGGCGAGAGGAGCTCCTGAAGATCAGCTACAGCAGCTTTCAAAATTACTACTTTTGAAAATAAAAAATGGTAAAATACAGTTAAAAGTTACCATAATATGTGTACAAATTTTTACATTGATAAATGTAAAAGTCTTCTCAGGAAAAATTCTTAAAGAATCGCTTTTTTTGGGCCTCCTAACTGTATATAACCCCTTAACTGGCAAGAAACTATTCGCTTAGAAACAGAACGTGGTGTCAACTCGAAAGACGTACTTGTAACCTGTTTCGTGGCATGAAAATCGTCGAATTCCACCGATTTTGTCGGAAGCGGCCCACTGTGCCCGGGAGTCGCCATTCGTTCGGTTAAATAACATTCCTATCGGCGGAACACGGCCGGCTCGACTCGGGACTCGGGAATTCCCCGGTATTAACTCGGTCTAAACGTCGAACGAAGTCACGGCTGCCAGTATATTTTCATGTATCCGGGCGCAGGCCGGATAAATCACGCGTTATCGGCCGTCCTAACTGGTTAGCCCCGAAAAGTGAGCATCCGTCGTGCTGCCAAGACTGCGCCGCGCTATCACTCGAGCCGAAAATGCCGCGTATTTCACGGCTCGACTTCCCGTCGAGCAACAACTCTACTCTCTCACTCTCTCTCTCTCTCTCTCCCTCCCTCTCTTTCCCGTTTGAACTTCAATTTCCCCGTGGATATGAGAACGCATAATGACCCTAAAGTATAGCGATAAGATGATTTCGGACATCCTGCAGCCGGATGCACGGGATGCAGGTTGCTGGCTAGAGGTCGGCCCGGTATTAGGTGCAGAAACCGACTGAGTTACGAGGGGTTATAAATTTCGAATATTGGAGTTCTGCCTTGCAACCACCCCTTTCCTCTCGTCCACTGTTCATCCCCCCTGCTCCACCCCCTCCGCGCAAACCCTCGCCGCTCCGGACACAATAGAAGGGAATCTCCTATCCGCGCAACTTGTCTTGACCTACTATATAATGTCTGTCCATACAAAAATAGAATCTCTATTCGGTCGGTTCATATAAATGCGAGCGGTCCTTGTGTCACCGCGACGGGGGTTGGAGCCCGGCATAGTGCTCGTTGCCCGCCACAATGCCCGGTGGAAAGAATCCGCGGGGACGGCGGATAACGAAGATGGATATGGAATATAAGGCGGACCGGGTATTCAATGCGCGATTCGGCATGCGGCCGCGACGCAGTCGCATGTAAATGAATCAAATTGTGTACAGGCCGAGCCAACGTTCGCGCGGTCTGCACGCCTGAATAAATGTTGATTCTATGCCCTCCGGTGGACCCCGGCCGTAGAATAAACTGTTGTTTGCACGGGCCTGCGTTTTCGGCCGGTAACAATTTCCGGGATTAATGTTCGATCGCTTGCCGAAGAATTCATGGATCCTCCGCCGGTGCTGGTTCATTCCGCGTTCGTTCGGATCTGCTCCTACGGCGTTGTTCTCGTTGCTTTCGCGACGCACTCGTGCGAAAAGCAGCTGCGGTGGCACCGAAAATTATTTATTAAACTTCTGATGTGTTAGCACTGCGAGGTGCCCGATAATAAAATTATTTCGAACTCGAAGGACCGCTTCCAAAGGGAAGAATGACTCGCAATGTTTTTCGAACGAACTATATTTTTAATTAAGTGGTGGGAAAACCGGTAGGGTAAGAAAAGTCACGGTCGAAACTATGTAAACTAGGTGACTTTTCCAAGCTAGTTGACTTCCTAGAACGATCTGACTGGGAGAACGCGAGTTACGAAAAATCTAGCCTCGGTTCTCCCTACTATTCTAACATTGCAACCCTAACTTCGGGGGTTTGGTGGGAAGATCTAAGGGCTCGCCAAGGCCAGACAAGCTTGGCGACCGAACCCCGGGTTTTTCCAAGCATCTGCAAACTATTCTAAACTGCAGTTTCAAAAGCATCCGGAAACGCCCGGCCCGAGCTATGATTGTCACGAGCGTGTACGTAAAACGACGTAACTTCGTAGTAAAAATTAGTATAGTTGCGCAACGTTGCGCAAGCCAATTTTGGTACTAAAGTAAAGTAGAGAATCTCTACTTTATTTCTATGTAAAAATTATCGCGTTGGGCGACGTGGGGCATATACTAATTCATTAACGAATAGTAGTAACATGGGCGTTTTTGTGGAAAAATAAGACTTAATTTACAAAAATAGAGGAATGTTATCGATAATTTGGAATTACTAAAGTGAAAATACATGCTTTGAGATGTTATATCCATTATATATAGGAAATTTAAACACTCCTTAGTACAGTTTAACATATTTCGAGCGCGTATGGAAATGTGCCCATTCATTTATAGGTTAGGTGTTCGTTTTTTAAGTGAAGTTTTACACGCTCTGTATACATACAACAAAAGAATTTCAAGTTTTAATATTCAAGGGTTTTAATACATGGTTATTTTAGATTATATTAGCACAGTTAGTTTTTGCTGATTTGAAAGTTACTTATGTCCAGCTAAAAAGGCCATTCGTCACACTGTGCGCCGTGGCCAAAATATGGAAAGTCACGAAAAGTCGCCGAGTTCCTACAATTTGTAAGCCAAGATTTCGGTGAATCGGGACGATTTGTCGTTAGGATGTCCGAGTTGTAAGCTGAGATTTAATCCGCCACTGTATCTATTATTTCATGCATTATTATTCTGTATATATGTTCATATTATTGATAAAACAAGCGTCGAAACAAGACGATAAAAGGACGAGCAGTCTCGTCAGAGAAAGACGTGTCGTTAATAAGTCTCTGCTTAAATCCGTCACAAATTTGAACACTTCCGATTTCCAAACATTCAGTGAATATTTATTACCTATAATTAGCAAAGTTTAATCTTTCTGTCAGTTCGACAAGCGAGGGGCACATTTGATCGCGAAAACGAGGGAGGGATGAGAGTTAACCCCTTGCACTACGATGTATTTTCCGTTTTCATTGATCAGACCTTTTTTGTAATTCGTAATTTCCTAAGGAAAGCAGAAAATTTATGTCTATTGTATGCCTATATGTTCTTCAATAGTTGTACATTAAGAATGACAAAATAGAATTGTATTTCGGTTCAAAGGAAACTAATAAGACGTACATATTTATTAGGCTCTGTTCAGAATCTTCGTCACGAGTCAGACTTGTGAAAGCAGTGCAAGTGGTTAAGAAACTTTCAAAATTTCGTGAAGAAGGACCGTGAAATAAGGTTGTAGAAATTTTAGAATTTTCCAGGATGCTGCGGCGCGCCGACACACGGGGCTAATTGACCGTAGTATTCCCATATTGCAAACGGCAAAGCCATAGATAGGGGCGTTTGATTGCCTTAAACCGTGTAACTTGGCCGTTTGATGGCGGTGGCCCTCCTTTGTGAGAGTGCGTAAGGACGTACAGAAGGACCAGGAGGGCCTTGGTTGATGCATCTCTCTCTCTCTCTCTCTCTCTCTCTCTCTCTCTCTCTCTCTCTCTCTCGACACGTACCTACCTAGCCCGAGTCGCTAATTAAAGTTTCATTCTTTTGATCCTAAAAGCGCGACCTGACAAATAGAAGAAACTGTCGATTTTCTGGAAGAACGCTCCGCTGCGCAATTTTCCGTGATAGTTCACTTCGCCTTTACTCGAGTCTTTTCTCCTTTCCCTTTGCCCCCACCCCACCGGTGACGTCACCGGTCCCTGGCCGCCTTCAGGGAAAAAATCTATTCGCCGGGTTTGAGGGCTGGCCACTCGACGAGCATGACGTCGAGTACGCTCAGCTGTGCACAGAGTGACGCCCGATGACTGGCTAATGCAATTTTATTAGTTTCAGACGACGACGAGGACGACGAGGACGACGTAGCCGGACCCGCTTCATGACGCCGCGACTGGCATTAAAAGCGAATTATGCAGCAGAGATGAAATACGCGGGTTCCCGCGGTAAATAATTTACAACTTTCACGCTCGAATAACAATTTCCGCCCGACGAAAGTTCCGCGGGCGCCTAGCCTCCCGGGTCATCTGCTATGGAAGCTCCGGAAAATATTTCATCTCGTTAGAATATTTATCCAAGGCGACATAATATTGTACTCGGACGCTCGAATGTCGATGACGTTTCTACTAGAATTGTGTCGAATTTTGTTTGCAATTTTGTCTGTCATTATTAAGTCACAGCGGTTTATGACAATTTATGGTTTATACGATTGTCTACCGGAAGTGGGATCCCTTTTGTACGGAGAATGTACACTTTTTGCAGATGACATTAGTGTGCAGCACGCGAATAAGCGGTATTGCGCGGACAAAGGACGCAACAGAATTAATCGTGGACGCTGTAGGATTAATCGTTCTGTAGCATAGTTAAATATTTATCGGTGGAATATTTCCGTCATTAGTGTCAATTAGTTTTCCCGTCGTTATCCGTCCGAGCTGCTGCTCCGAGAACAAGTTTGCGAGAATTTTTCGCGTGAAGGTTCATTTCGCATTCCGAGCGTCAGAGGGTCACGCCGTGAGGAAACTTTCATCAGCGATAAAAGTTTCAGTTTGATAACATTACTCAATGAGACAGGATGTTCTTTCACTAAAATGCACGGAGGAGCGCACACATATATCAATGGATGATGGGGACCTTCTGGAAGTAACTTAGCCTGCATCCAGTCTAGCCGGTCGGTCGGTCGTTTTTCAAATTGGCGCGTTTCCTTTTCGAAACGCTTTCGAGATCTATATTCCCTTGTAACACGGCTCGAACTCCGTCGCCCTCCTTTCTGGAATATGAATTTAAACTGACGAACTCTCCGAACGCTATTTATTTTCGAGATTTCCACTGATCTGTAAATTATGATTCTCCGCTGTTCATTTCTTGCCAGCTCCCATACATTTTAAACGTCACGCGTCTCGGATTTTATGCATTTAGAACAAAACCGCGTCAGGTTCGATACGAGAGGGTAGAAAGGGAATACGAATTCTTAAAAACTTTTTCGCCCTAGAAACATAATTTTCTCGAGACACTAAAAATTGCATCAAGCCGTAGACAAAAGTAATACTTTGTTCCACGAAATTTTGTATACTGCAAATGTACAGTTATTACGATTCGAAGACTTCTCTATGGTTATTATTATCAAGCTCCTCCCTCGCCAGCGTTCATTCCGATCACTTTGCAGTCGGGTTTGTTTTTCGCAATCGCGTTAACGTCAACATCCCTCGGAATACCTGTCCCTCTTTAATGAGGCATGACAATTAAATCTCGCGAAGCTCTTGTCGCAAAACTTCGAGCTACAGGAGGCTCAACACGCGGCGACCTAGCAACGAACCTAAATGCGACTCTCGAATCCGCCGAAGCCCGTCGCTGGTTTTTGCAGGCTTTTAATTGAACCGCTACAAATTGCCATTCCTGAACTTGGCGAGGGTAGGGCCGTGCCGGGGCTATCGTTAATGGATGTTTTAGATCAACTTTTAAAGAAGGTCGGTGCACCGAGAACAGACAGGAAGGAGAGAAGAGAAAGAGAGAAGGTTGACGAGAGGGGAAAAAGGGAGACAAAGTAACGGGGTGGAAGAAAGGTAAAGAGGGGTGAGTTGCCGAGTCGTGGGACGGTCGGAGAAAGAGAAAGGGAGTCGAAGGGTGTGGGATGAGCTACGAGATCAGGCACTCGATAAGTTCTGACAAGCGCAATTGCACTTTCGAACGGAGCTCGTCTATGCTTAGACTGAGCAATTCCGTGAGCAGTTCCTCCTTTTGTTCATCGAGCTTGCGTAACGACCAAAGTTCTTCCGATCGTTTTATTCGGCGCGATCTTTCGGCGTAAGAGGCGCGATTCGATTTCCACCGATATCACCCCCACCCCCCACCCCTGCTATCGGCTATCCGAAGTAATAAGACTCATTAAGCGTCGACAAACAAGCAAAAAGGCGACCGACCGAAGCTTGTTAGCGAACTCTTTCGAACTTTTCGGTTCCGCGGACAGTCTCGCCGGTTGATGGACGATGCCCGGGTCGCTGGGGACCCGAACGACAGTTTCAACTATCCCCATTTGCGTATTTCTGCTTTTAGAAGAAACACGCACAAGTTACATATTTTTATTTGTACGATGTCCCAGGTTAATCGTAGAAAACACAGTCTACAATCGTAGATACACGTTGTGCATGTTTGCTACAGTAAAACTGGTTCTTTAATATAAAACGGGAAACAAAGAATGGTTCCTTGAACCGTTTCATTCGAGAAATAACACGCATTTAGTTTATACTGTGCTTAGAAAATTTTTCTAGCGTTAAAATTTTAGAGTATCGGTCCGTTATTTTAAAAATACTTTCTTTGACAAGTTTCGCGAGAACTAGATTGAAGATCTTTGTAGAAAATTTTCTGCAATCAATTCTGAGAAACATTTTTCGAGCACAAAAACGTACTTTTTCTTTTAAACGCTTTTTCAGTCGGAAGACAGACCGAACCGCACGGTCATGTGTTTAATTATTTCTTCGGGAAGTTATAGAAGAATGTGCACCGTGTACCCAGTAAATAAATGATACAAGAATGTCAACGTACTACAAGGGTTAGAATGTAGTGGCAGTCTGCGAACACGGATATCGGCACGTTATTGATCTGGTAGGTACAATGACACCCGGCTATAAAAGTGGCAAGATTAAAAATGCATTATGTAAGAGCTCGCCGGTTTACCCTCGCGCCAATTCTATGGGCGTAATTGTCCTTTTTAGGTTGATTAAAAATTACCCGATTTTTCAAATAGTTTCGAGCTGATCCTAGGAGCATTTAAAATCTCGATGCGATTCTGCTTTCAGCGGGAGAGTATCATCGCTAATTGAAAGCTGTTCTCTGTACATTGTTTCGCGGTTCATCGAAATTCACGATGCTCGAAGACATTCGAGGTCCGGTCAATTAACGCTCGAAGATCGCACGTCAATTACACAATTTCGCATTTGGTATTCTGGTGCGCGCAACTCTAAAATATTACAGTGTAAATACTGCAGTGAATCAAATTGTAAATTTCCGAAGGAATGTCTTGCAGTGAACAGGAAAATAATTGCATCAATAATCGAGAAAAAAGGAACGCGTTCTAATTCTACAGGCACAATTCCAATTCTAAAATAGAATTGCACCGCGCAAAACAGCCGGAGTTTCGGAAAAAAGGTTCGGAGGAAACAAACGGTGAATTTCCGAAGGAATTTTTTCCCGGTAAACAGGAGAATAATTGCATGAATAATCGAGAACGGAGTAACGTGTTTAAAAGCGTCGCGGAACGAGCGAGCCTCATGACCGATGCGCAACGGCCGGCAAACCCGTGCAAACCGGAAGCGTCGGTTTTTAGCGTCGGTGAATTAGTTGTAGATTCTGTCTTCGATTCGGAATACGTACTTCGTTGAGACGTGTGTTTGCTCGGAATTAGAAGGACGTTCGTGGCGTGGCAACGCGGGGGCTTCTTTGAATGCGGGACTTACGCACGCGTCTGGTCCGGACGAGGCGGCGCATTGGGGATACAAATCACGTGAGCATGCCTTCTGACGCGGAACTAATAGAGGCGCAACAAGGTGGGCAAACACCGGCCGAAGGTTCCCCTGATTGCAACGAATTAGAGTGCCCTATCCGGCCAACCGAACTCTAGCAGCGGGTAGACAACACTGCGCGAGGCCGGATGAGCTGCTGCGAATCTACGAGCATCCGCAAGAGGACCAACCTTGTTTTCTCTCGGTCCATGCAAGGACACTGTAGTCGAATGCGACGGTTAATTGCCTGGCAGCTATAACACGCAGTTCCATTCAATTCCAGAACGACATCGGGCTTCCGGCATTTCGGGCGTCTGCGTCCACGAAACTTCGATGCCGCCGCCGGAATATTACTGAATTTGCGAGCGCGCTGTCGAACAACCGTTTACCGTCCAGAGAGTCCCGTTCGATCCCTTCTTTCCCGCTCAATTATCGAGAATCGCCCGAAATTCGGACAATCGAGAGGACAACGGGTCGACCGAACGCGATTCTTTTCGGTTCCCAAAACTGATTTGCCCTAACGGCCCTTTTTCAGATAAATAACACTGTCCAACAGCAAAATCGTTTTACAATACCTGTTGGGCGATTCTTGTACGCTTTGTCATCCTAAAACCGAAAGTAGAATTGCTCCATCACGCAACGTTTTCGAAAAATTTTGGTTTCTGTAAAAATGCCGGATTTTGATATAAAATGACGTGTTACGCAAAAACTAAACACGCGAGAAAGTTAAAATTTGATTCAAGAGATAGAGGGGACTTTTCTCTACATATTCGTATAGTCACTTATATTTTTATGTACTTCGTAATAGTTGTAAATGGTTGTTAATGTTTGAAAATGTGCCGACGCGGATACTTTGTACGCTATATTTTTGTATTTATGTGAAAAATCCTTAATTTTGAATTTACTATACAGGAATGCATTCTACAGACATTTCTGGCAAAGAAACCATTCACGAAAAGTATTTGGTTCCCTTAGTATACGAGGAGATTAAGAAAATAGTCATTGACAGCGTGTGCGCGACGCGTTCGCGCCAGACGGCCATTGCAGCCTTTTCTCGACTCGCCAGGGCCGTCGCTATGCGTAGTCGACGTTGGTACCATTCAAGTATGTCTTTGCTTAATATGTTTAATTACATGCATTTCTTTTTTGTAACAGGTATTGCAAAACTCGAAAGAAGTTTGATTTTGTTGGACAGTGTAATTACTCGCTGCCACCCTCTGGAGATCGACCTTCCTCGAGCGAATGAACGAAAAGATTCAGAAATTTGCATTATTTCAGATTGTTTCGGTGAATTCTCGATATATGTCAACAACACGGAAACGTGTTATGTTTACACTCCTCGGCGTCCGAGGCCTATCGAGCTTCGCGGGTATTCCCAGTAGTAGTGGGGATAATTCCGCGACGTTTATCGTCCAGGCCTTGGCGACATATATAGAGAAGTCACTGTATTGACAACTTGAATCTTCCCATCGCACAGTGGTCCCAAATCGCGAAAACGTGGTCAGAAGCTCACAACTTATTAAAAAATTATTGGTTCTGCTTGAAAATTTGGTATTTGTACAAGTCTAAATAAAACAATTTATTGTTAATAAAATACGACGACCAAATTGTTTCAGATAGTAAATACAGTTCCTTGAAAATACAGTATTGTTTTTTTTTAATAGCTCTTAATAGCTCTAGACTATAATAAAACATTTATCGCCCAAAATACGAATTGCACTTTTAAGAGATAACGCGAGAATTATTTGTCACGTTCTTCCTGGAGTGTGTCATTTAAAAGGAGGACACAACTGTGGTAATCATTGGCTGGAGAAAAACTTCGGAGTCGTAACCTAACGCAATCATGATCCGCAAGCTGAAGTTCCCTTTTCTACTTGTTTGCCTGGTGCTGTTCTCAGGATTTTTCATGGAATCGGCACAAGCAGAATTGTCTGTAAGTTGAAGTATATTTTAGATTTTCGTGTTATATTTTTAATAAATGCGTGTCTCTACTTTTGGACTTGCAATGAACAATTGTATTGTCGTTTGTTCCCACAGAGAAAGAAGAGAGATGCTAGATATCTACCTACCAAATAATAAATACGTGGGGTTGCTTTCTGAGGTGCGTTGATGTTTAATAACAAATGCTTCTTACACTAGAACACATGAGAATAATAAAATAATCAAAGTTCTGTGCATTTCTCTTGTTACATGCAGTGCTAGAGGATAATGATTCTCCCAAATGGCAACACCATCATGAAATGGACTCTACGTGCAGATATACAATGTTATTGACAATGTAATAAAATATTAATAAAGCAATCTGCAAAATTAAATAAATTCTTTCGTGTAACAATTTAATTGTTTGAACATTCATCCAACACTTCGTACGTATAATAGAGGAAGGTGTAGTTGCATTCGAAAATTTATAATTTATTGAAACTAGAACGCTTTTTCTATCGCTCCAATTCTTCAAACACGCTGTTTCGTTGTCATATTAAAAAACGATCATAATCGTGCTATTAATCAGTTACCTTGTTTCACGTTCTACACGAAAATTGTACACCGATAAACATTTATCGCGGAAAATACAACTTAAGTTACGAAATGTTGCTGTAAAAAAAATCTGTCACGTTTTGCCTCAAACTTTTGATATAAAAGCAAGGCGCAGCAGTGACAATCATTGACTCAAGAAACTTCGAAGTACGCTAACGCAACTATGATCCGAAAGTTGAAGTTATCTTTCTTAATTGTTTGCCTCATTCTATTGTCAGGATTTATCATGCAACCGGCACAAGCAAGCTTCAAGTGTGATGTATATTTTATGTTTTATGCTCTACTTGAAATAAATATGTCTGTTTTCTTATGGACTTGAAATGATTTTTGCATTATGTTCGCAGTGGTATTTCGAATGGTTGTGTAAATTTGCAAGGAATCTGGGAAAATGTCCCCCAGATATTAAAAGAATTTGTAAGGTACGTTTATGTTTAATTACTAGATTGCGGATTTTATGCATTTCCGACAAAAACGGGTAGGCGTATTTTGTATTTTGTATTTTGTATTCTAAGAAAGAGAATGAATTTCTATTTCACTCCGATTTGTAGCAATTCAGGTAGAAAATTTTTATTTTGCATAAAGATCCGCAGTCTACTAATTACATACATCTCGGAATTAGACTTCTTCCCACTTTCATGATGATAATGAAAATTTTATACATTTATATCCAGTGCTAGAGGACAACGATTTTCGTGAATGGTACCGCTATCACGATTGGACTCCAGCTCCAGATGACTCCACTATTATTGACCATGTAATGAAATTTCAATAAAGCAATCTGTGCAATTAAATAAATTGTTAGAACATTCGCCGAACACTTTGTAAGAATACACTTTTATGCAAAGTACAATACTTTTTCCATGGCTCCGATTCTTTCAACCCGCAGTTTCGTTGTAACATAAAAAAAAACGATCATAGTCGTGCTATCACAGTCGTGTTAGCTTGCTTCACGTTCTACACGAAAATTGCATAGGAATAAACATTTATCGCGCGATATAAGAATTAATTTATGAAGTGTTGCCATAAAAAATATTCGTCACGATCTGCTTCGAGTGCTTCATATAAAAGGAGGACACAGCAGTGACAATCATTGGCACGAGAAACTTCGAAGTACTCTAACGCAACCATGATCCGAAAGCTGACGTTCCCTTTTCTACTTGTTTGCCTAATTCTATTGTCAGGATTTATCATGGAACCGGCACAAGCAGAAAACTGTGATGTACATGTATATTACATTTTATGATATACTCTTAATAACTGTTCGTCTCTTCTTCTGGACTTGTAACGATTCGTCGTATTATTTTCTCAGACTTACAAACAATTAATGTGTGATCTGGCAAAACGAGCGAAGGAGTGTCCCACAGAAATTAAGAAAGAGTGTAAGGTACGTTTAATTACCTGTATCTGAGAATTAATCTTCTTCACAGTTTTACGATGATACTGGAAATTGTATACATTTCTGATCTTATATACAGTGCTAGGGGACAATGATTTTCTCGAATGGCAACCATGAATGGACTCCAGCTCCAGATGCCTCCACAATTATTGGCGATGTAACGAAATTTCATTAAAGCAATCTGAAAAATGAATTGAATCGTTTCCTTTCTCTCGTTTGACACTAGGTTCTGACATTTTTAATTTACAATTGTTAAAATGCTAAAGATACATCCGTTATTATTCAACGAATTTATTTCTTTGGGTACATGTTACTAAAAAGAAATGGCTAAAAATGTGGATAGCACGTTCTCGTTATTTTTACAAAGTGATGTAAAATAGCCACTTCTGGTGCTCCGTAAACCTAGCGTTGAATTCGATTGATGTTCTAGTAGAAAATGCGATTCAAAACAGTCCGTGGCTTTCGAGGTTTGAATAATAGTAGTGCCTAGAGATATTAATCGTTACCATTTTCTACAAAGCCTGTTAAATGGGACACATACCGCGTGTAATATCGCGGTAGACGTTGGCCGGATGAAATTACAGTCGAACTCTAATCCAGTCCAATATCGGTATTACTTGGTACCGGGCGTGCTTCCCCGGACGATCGCGGTTATGCGAATTCGCGTTCGACAACGGGGTACGCGGGTTCGTTGGCACTTGACCCGGGGGCAGGTCTGCCGGCGTGTGATAAGTTCGACGATAAATTGATTCGACGGCTAATTATAATAACTCGTCCCGGCGGCGGAAGTCTTGCATCGGCGGGGCCTTTGACACGGCGCACCGGGTTCGCGCGGAACTCCTGGCATGTCATCCGTCTCAAGACATAATCAACACCTCCGAATATCAAAGCTTGATGGCTTCCCGGGAGGCCGTCGCCGTCATGTGCAACCACGTACCAGTTTACGTTCGTTAATTCGACTGTTAACTTTGGAATGCGTCGAATTTTCAATAGGTCGCGTTTGACGGCGCGCAGAGATAGACAGCGAGGCCGACGCGTGTGCGTTGTCATTTCGAGGATTCCTCTTCGAGCCACTCTATAATCTGGTACAGTAATTCCGGGTTAGGTGTTCAGCCAGCTGACACGACTCGGTTTCCTATACGTTCTACACCGATTCAAATTTGCAGCTTTTTCCAGTAACATACTGAACGCAGCTTGCTGGATTTTTTTGTGGAGAACGTTGGTGAGAGAAGTCGAAAGCTGGTTTGTACATTGTTAACCTAAAAAGAGGTCCATTGTAATCGAATTGTAATGCAGTAATTCCGGGTTAGGTGTTCACACAGCTGACACGACTCGGTTTCCTATACGTTCTACACCGATTCAAATTTGCAGCTTTTTCCAGTAACATACTGAACGCAGCTTGCTGGATTTTTTTGTGGAGAACGTTGGTGAGAGAAGTCGAAAGCTGGTTTGTACATTGTTAACCTAAAAAGAGGTCCATTGTAATCGAATTGTAATGCAGTAATTCCGGGTTAGGTGTTCACACAGCTGATACGACTCGGTTTCCTATACGTTCTACACCGATTCAAATTTGCAGCTTTTTCAGTAACATACTGAACGTAGCTTGCTGGATTTTTTTGTGGAGAACGTTGGTGAAAGAAGTCGAATTCTAGTTTGTCCATTGTTAACCTAAAAAGAGGTCCATTGTAATCGAATTGTAATGCATATTCTGTAGCTGTAAACGCAACGAAGCGCTCTAAATTAGCCAGGCCACGATAGAATTGAACTATGACACACGCGTGTATGTTAGGCCGTGTACAATATAGTTCTACACGTTGTACAGTGTACAACATAATTGTGCATATCATACAGTCTATTGTTGTCTATGGTATACGTATGATACATTCTATACTATTATACACCGTGCAATGTACACAAACGGTTTATTATGAGATACATGTGTTGCAAAGGACAATGTATGCGCGTAGCCAGTTAGTAGGAAACAACGAATGGAAACAAACAGCCGGGACGAATAATTTATAAACAAATAGTAAGGGAATGAAAGCTGTAGAATCTTTAGAATTACGAATCGTTATGGTCGCGAGAGAAATGCAAGCGTTGCACTGCAGCATTATGCTCAGGATGTAATTTTACCTGGACAGTAGAATTTTTTGTTGTGGATGACGATCAAAAAGAATTGGACCATCGCTCTTCGACTTATTTTATGATAAAAACAAATGGTATCGACACGAAAGATGGAAGTTGGTTGACACGTTACAGGTATTCTTTTTTAAAATTGTTTGAAACTAGGTTAAAAGCGGAACTGTTCGCACGTCTTTGCGCGAGCCGGCGCCATTTCGCGATAATGACACGAGTGAAAAATTTCGCGCGTAAAAATGGAATTAGTTGGAATTACACTCTAAATAATAAATGTTACAAGCGGAACGTACACCGGCGCGTTGAAATTGCAGGCAACGCGGAAATTTTATGCGGAGTTCCCGTCGACTTTGGTTCCGGTCACGTTCTTCCTCGTCAAATCAACGATTATTATGTTCTTTTTTGTTTTGTTCAGGGCCCGGGGAGAAAACCAAAAAAAAGAAGGGGGAAAAAGCGAAGGCACTACCACCAACAGGCGGCATTATATTTCCCGCGGGGTATGCTAATTAAATGACTGTCAATTACCCGGGAGCATGTTAAGATTGACTGGAGGCAGACCGATTGACGCTTGCCGAGAATGTACGCCGGACGTTTAATCCGCATTGTTCGGTGGAGCAATGGCGGAAGTACTCGACCGACGCGACGTCCTGCGACGTCCTGCGACGTCTGCTTGCGTAAAATCCCTTATTATCTGGCCGACGGTTCCCTCGTTACTTTCCTATTTCCGTGGGCAGCATGTGACACACCGGCAAAAAAGAGGACAGTGCTCGCGGAAAAGTGTTAATCGCGTCTGACCGCGAATTATTCCCAAAATGCATGTGTGCACCGTTTCGCTCCGCGACCTCGTGTTCGATCGGCTGCGTATTTTTAGAGACCGTTCGACGAGGACACACAGTCAACTGACACATTAGAAGAATTTGCTCGATTTAACACTTCAGTCTGCGAATTAAAAAGGTTTACAATCTATTTCGTCGAAATATTACCAAAAATATGAGTTGACAGAAATACAAGTTGACTTCGGGTTGACTATCTCTCTTTATCATTGCATTTACACACGTCTACTCTTCTAAAAAGATGGAAAGTATATTCTACAATAAATATTATTGAATGTATGAAAATTGTGTTATTTTCTTTCAATTCAAAAAATAACAGAACCGATTCAACCGACATCGAATGTTCACTCAAGTTTCATGGACCTCGTGATATTATTTACGATCCATGAATTAATTTGTCCACCTAATATTACCATTTAGGAAACTTATGAAATACTTAACCTTTAGCACTCGACTGGTGACTGTAAGGCACCACTAAAAATTGCTGTATCGTTGTTCAAAATATTTGTTACATTATTAAATTCGTTTGCACTGAATACATCACGAAACATCAGTGTTGTACGAGTATATTGCACCATTTTCGTATGTGCAACATGAAAAAAGAATATATAGAAGGGAATTATTCTAGGTCTGAAGAAATAGCTTCGAGTGCAAAGGGTTAATTCAACCCCAAAATGAGTACTCACTCAAGTATTGCTATCAGTGAGATGTACACGGTGATCCAAAAATGTTGCCCCGTACAAGTTTCAATTAATGTACAAAGAAATGTTTCTATGGTATTTTTACAAAAGTTACTGCTCATCATTGTTAACACTAGATTCACGGAGCGCTAAAAGTGGCCAGTTTGGATTATTTGATAGAAATACCAAGAATATATTCACCCCGATTTTTAGCAGGCTTTTACTATAAAGTGTTAAATAAATTTCCTGTAAATGCATTTTTACAATCGCAATGATTGCAAATTAAAGAACATAAAACCCGTAAATCTAGTGTTAATTTGGAGAATACAGTACAACAGTTTCCCGTTGAAACTACATTCACGTACATTCCGTTATGTGCTACATTCATCGCCAGCTGTTGCATACAATGAACAATAACAAATTAATTTCGTAGGTGCAGTGCGCATTGAGGTAACCGGTACGTATTGTGCAGTTTTCTCCCAGTGTTGCGGAGCCAAAATCGGAGATCGACTGTTAGGCTATTCACACCCCCGCTCGGACAATACGTGAGAAACACGGGAACCGTTTATCCCGAAGGAAGGACGACAGGGTCCAGGGGGCAGGTGTGTTTCTATAAGATTCTCCCCGAAACCGAGAAGCGTCACGATCGGTTATACGAGGCACGATCGTCTAAAACGATTTGTACCGGAAATATGTGCAATGACACGTACCCCCGGGACGGAAGACCCTTGTCAAAATATTAAACCCTTCCCTCTAAGATCGAGTTTCGAATAGTTTCATGTCATAACAAATCCGATCCTCTTTGCGGGTATATCGCTAGGGAAAAGGTGGTGGGAGAGAGCAAAAGGGAGCAAGAGAGAGAGAGAGAGAGAGGGGGAGAGAGAGTGAGGGAGGCAGGACATAAACGGGGAGCGAGCGTTGGAGGGTTCAACCGGCTAGTATCACCTTACAACAGCTTTCCACGCGTCCCCTTTTATGAAGGACCGTTCTATATCTCCATTTATTTTTGTTCCATCTTTTGAAATCATACACCCTTTATTACGGGGGGGCTGTGCGACCTCCACTTGTACCGCTAACGCGCGGACATGGCCAAAAAATTCTTCGCCGTGTACTCCACTTTCATTGTCGGCCCTTCGGATCCCATGGCGTTCAAACTAGGGTCCTGGCTGATTGAATGTTTCATTATTAACACTAGAAATACCGGACCAGTCAAAATGACTGGTTCCTGATTTTATCTTGTACAATTACTGATCTTGTGAAAATGGAAATTTCTTAATGAACCTCTTCATTGAAGCACATATTACAATAAAAGTTGTACGAAGTCTGAATGAGCAAATTGTTGTCGCTGTTGCAAAGCAATGTACGTTAGTCGCATTTATTGCTCGGTAGTTCTACTGTTAAACTGCGGAACGCCAATTCACAATTTCGCTAGAAAGTTAAATTACCATTTCTGAATCTCTTTGTGCTCTCTGAACGCACGGTGATTGGCAGTGATTAGACAAATCCTTAAATTCTTCCGACATTGTTTACTGTTCTGTAATTCCTCTCGTTTTTGCCATATTCTGCTTACAATTTTACAGGTACACACGTTGTCACACCGAAGTGGTCGAAATTACAATATCTACATTTGCGATACAGTTTTAAGTGCACCGAGTGAAAAATAATGGCAAAAGTACGCACGTCGAACTCCCGCCGAAAAGTGGCCCACCATTTGTGAATTTCGGTGTCTTCGTCGCGCAATGCATAAAGAGACAATGCCGGGGAAATTATGAATTAATTTGGACAGTCCGGCGCAGCAGTTCCGACCTCATAAACGATACTAATTGAATTGAAAGTACCGAAGGTTTCACCGGAAATTGTTCAGAACTAATTAAGCGATACCAGGCCATTGTGCCGCAGAAATAATGGTTCCGCCGTACCGAAGACTCCGGCCATTGCCCGGTGCCCGGTTGGCCGTGTGCCGCTGACGGTAACGGAACACCCTAAACGCAGGTATGGTACCTGTCCCGACGTTCATTGTCGAACCTGTCCTAATGTTTTGATTTCGTTCGCTTCACTTGAAATCCAGCGGCACAACAACGAACGATGCGACACCGTTTCAACCGGAGCTCGATTTACTTCTGCGTTCTTCTGCAAGGTACCCGCGTGGAAAAAAAAAGTTTGAGATTTGTCGGCTAACAGCAAAGTGTCGGCAAATTTTGAACGGAGCACAAAATGGCCGCGACGCTCGGTGGACGTTCCGTTGAGAAATGTCCCGACGTCGCACAGTGGTCCCAAAGATGGAAAACGTGGCCAAAACCTAAAATATGAACTTCCAGCTAGGTAAGTTTTAAGTATGGGGTTGGTTACTCTAACAGTGTTTCTAAGTGGGGGTAAACAGCAAAAAGCTCGTTTCTTTATACCTGACCAACAGTCGCAGTTCGAACTTCGAGTTCATTGGACCATACCTTTTAAAGCTTGTGAAGCACATTGCGAATTTCAAGTGCACAGTGTACAAATTGTGTTGAAACATCTCGATTTTAATTGTGAATTGTGGATGCTGTTTGTGGAGGTAAGTTGCGTAGGTTTTAGTGCCGAATGTTTATTGTTAACTGATAACTGTGTGTGCAAAGAGAGAGTAAAAGTGAAGGCATAAATGTTTACGATTTAGAGAAAAAGCTACTACAGAGTATTATCTTGCAATTCTAAAAAAAAATTAGCTACCCTTAGGAGCCCCTAAGGTAGAGCACCGTTTTTTGTTGCACTTCTTGTCAAACTGTGAGAGATGTGCACTAAGACTTTCTGTAAAATTTGAACAGATTTTGAATAGAACGTCAATTTTTAGATAAAGAATCATATATCCGAATTTTTTTTATATTTTTCAAATACGAACGTTGTTTTTATACCGACTGTTCATTTGAAAACTTTCCAGCTAAAAATCTCGAAAAGTATGAAAGACATTAAAAAAATGTAAAACAGGTGTCCAAGGCTGTATCAGTTTTTTATTTGGATGGCGTTTCCAAGGTCATTTGAAGGTCAACTTTGTTTTTTCAAATGGAAACCTATATTTTCGATTATGGGATCTTATTGTACGTAAAGAGACCAGCAATCCTTCAATTCTTTCTTCTTCGGGAACTATGAAGTGCGAATAGAATACCTACTTGATACAATACAAAGGGTGTTTCCTCATTTCAAGTTCAGATTCGTGGTCAGCGACCTCCAAAAAGGGCCTAATACCAATTTTTGAAGCAGAACCAATAATTTTTTAATAAGTTGCGAGGTTTTGGCCACGTTTTCGCGATTTGGGACCATTGTGCGTCGGCCCGATCTTCCCGATGAAAAACGTCCGCGGTTCGGCACCGTCGCTGCGACGCACCAGGAGGACGAGGGGAGGGGAGGGGAGGTAATTTCGCGGGGATAGCGTTGCGGAAACAAGGAACGGTTGGCACAAAAGCGACGGAAAATCGCGAGTCCCGCAATTCACCGGCGACAGACCGTGTGCTCTCGAACAAGCCGGTGAACGAGAGCCGGTTCGCAATACCGGCTACTTTTCATCCCTCCCCGGTCGGATTCAAATCTACCAGCAACCGGGGACGGTTTGAAACGATCATCCGTACTTATTACCAGAAGCGGACCCTCTAGCACAATGCGTGCGCGTACGCTACTGGGCAAAATGATGGGCACGTGTGTGCTATCTACAGTTTCTCGAAGAATACATAGAATTTTCTGAATGGGACGCTCAGTAGCCTAATTGGCGGGACGCACGGTGCGTTGAAGAGCCCGTTTTCTGGGCATAATTCCGTTACTCGAAGGTCATAGGGCGATAGGGGAAAATGTTTCCTGTCAAGGAACGTCGGAGAACGCGTCAAAAATCAGGAAGGAGTTTTAAGATAGAAAGTACATACCTTCGGTAACACACTCTATATTGTTTTTGAGCGAAATTTCTTGCCACGAGTCTCACTCGTTGTCGTAGGACAAGGGGTTAATAAAGTTTACAAACAATGTATAACATGTATTATAATTTCTACATTTGCATAAGCTAAGTGTTCTTGATTAAACGAAGTATTCTTTCTGTAGACATTATTTTCGACGGAACCGAATTCATCACTTGAGATCATCATCACAAAAAGAAAAAATGGGACATATTATAGTGACTATTAATTACTGCTTTTCAAGTAATCATGTTGAGGTAACGACACAAATTCTCAGGAAAAAAGAGAATTTCAATTATTGCATGTGTTAAGATACAAATCAAATGTAATATAATTAGTAGAAGATAATAATTAGTACCGGAGAAATATGTTTATAGTTCATGCTAGTGCAAAGGCACCTTTAAATTTGCATGTCTCTGGGTCATCAACAAATCTGTAGATATATATAACACAGATTCAATAAAATATAATTAGTGTATGTTAAAAGAAATATTTCAAAGGACTCACATATTACAGAAACAAACATAAGCAGAGGACCGAGTATGACACAATGCACAAATTAAACAGAGATTTTTATCTCTTACATATACTTACTGCCAATGTCAAAGGATTCCATGACAGCAAAATTACAGAAACAATTAAAAGTATAAGGTTAACTTTCGGGTTCCTGATTCCTTGAGTTGAATCACTTCTGTTTCCACTAGTTTGCGTATTCTCTGTCCAAAATAATCTCGTAAAAATTTAAAAAATGTCATACATGCTTCAACAGTGAACAGTCCATCACTGCTAAATATTCTACATTCTCATTTGAAACTTTTCACTTGCAGGTTTAACGTGTCATTGCCTACCTCTTCGCCTCAGCGAAGGTGAAGTTTATTTACCAACAGGTACCACCGCTCCGTAACAATTACAACACCGTGCGTTTCGTTCAGAAATTCCGCGCAGTCATCGAGAAATTAAAACCGGCACGCCACACACCGTGCTGTTCGGGGGTGTAGTTCTGTTAAGGGTGCGGAGGTGGACCCCGGCCGGAGGGTTCGAGGGTCGACTGCCGTGCCCGCGTAGATCGATAACACTTTCCGGCGGAAACTAAGCTTAAGCGACGTGGCTAACAAGAGGAAATGAGCTACTATGGGATACGTGGATCGGGAAGGGGTTAGTTTCGCCAAAGAAGATCCGCGGTTCGCCGTCGGCTGGCTCTGTGTACGTGGATTGCTTCCCCTGCGGACGAAAGGGTTAAAGTAGCTCTACGCCAATCAAGCTGTTGGTTCACACATTTTGGCATAATCCGTGCCCGATATCCATGTGTATCTACATCTGTACGCGGGGCGTACGCGCGCGCGCGTGTGTGTGTGTCTGTACGACGTCTGTATATATAACAACACCGGCTCAGAATCCCCGGACCGGCGATGCGGTTTCTCGGACTAGGCAGCTCTTAAGCTTCCGGCAGCTGGAAGGTTCATGGAGTTGGAAACGACCCCGTCTCTGCGATTCCGTACCGTGGACACGATAAACGTTCGCTGATCCGGTCATTCGTTAACCCGGCTGCTCTATGTGTCCAGGTGTGTACATATGTATATATATATATATATAGATGTGTGTGTCGTACAATTTGTCAGGAACGGTTAAAACCACTATTAACCTACCAACGATTATTGCCGTGTCTTTTCGCTTTGGCGACTATTTGCTCACGGGATCGGCGCGGCGGGGATGTCCCCGAAAACGGATCCAGCTGTAAAATTAAAACCTGGCCGCGATCGTTACGGAGATCGACGCGATCCTACCCGTCGACGAAGTTGAAGGGTGCTCGCTTCGTGAGCTTGATTGTTCCCCATACTGCGTTACGGAGTGACACATTCAGCTCCGTGCAGGATTTATATCAGAAACGAATGTACGCTCGTGGGAGGTTCTCAAGAGAATTTATTGTAACTATTAATCGGTGCAGAGCCGATCATTATAGTCTTAATGAGTCTCTGTTTCGTGTAGGAATTGTTGGTGACCCGAAATGCGACTGCGGACATTGTTTGAATTGTTTGTAGCCTCTTCGATGTACAGCGATCTAGGCTAATTCGGCAGTTGCGTGAAATTAACCTTCAGTTGCCCTTGAATTCGGAAATGTTGATCGCCCGACCCAATATTGGGGCTTGTCTTCTTATTTCTAAGTTCTTGAAAAAATGTAAGCTGCGAATTCGATTTAATTCAAGAAATTGAATTCTTAATTTAAGAATTTGATTTTAATTAAATAATTTTAGTGCGGACTGTGTATGAATGAATGTGTATACGTGTGTATACTGTAAACTGCCTCGGTGCGGCAGAAATAGATCTCGACTGAGATCTGAATTGCCTAAATAAAAAAAAAAATTCTTTAGGAAATTTTTCAGCGTAGTTAAAGTTTGTTCTGGGCTCTGGAAATTTTTTGGCAGTCTTTCTTAGCCATTATATACATTCTAGACCATTCGTTCAGATCGTTTGGAATTTTTATTGCGCGTTCAAATAAAACAGTTCGGCGCTGATAGAGCAGCCAAATTCGCAGCAACACAGAAATGAAACAAATCACCCATTATACCAGGCTAAAAGATCTCGAAAACCACCTAAATAAAATTTTTAGGAAACAGGTATTTGACAAAATTAGAAGGAACTATATAGAAAAATATCATAATGGAGGAGTGGATTTTGAATGGCATAAATTTTCAAGTCCAGTAGATCGTCCAACTAAAACTTCAATTTCTAGAATCAGAATTGGGCACTCAGAAATAACACATTCACTTTTGTTAAATAAGAAAGAAAACAAGATCTGCGATATATGTAAAGTACCAGTTAGCACAAATCATCTAATAATGGAATGCGAAAAATATGAGAATGAAAGGAAAAATGCTAAGTTGCCTAGATCCTTCTGTTAAGTTCTAAGAAGTATATCTCCGGTCTTGCTAAGTATATCAAGGATACAAATATGTATAATATATTGTAAGAAAATGTACCGTGTTGCTAATGACCTTTGATGTTGAAGCAACATTAAACAAATAAATGAAAAAAAAGCAGTTCGGGACAGACATTGTACGGCGAATGTATTAACCCTTAGAACTCGGCGATATTTTCACTGTAAAGCGAAATTTTTCTTCCGTCTTAGAATACTTTCATTTTGTTCATACGAAACTCATCCGATTTCCACATATAATATTTAAATGTTCAGTAATCCGTTGAATAAAAATTTCGTAATCTAACAAACACATTGCAATATTTTCTGTAATTACTTCGAGATAATGCGACAACAATTTCTAGCGGTGCTTCGGGGTCACCAGTCGAGTGCAAAGGGTTAAAAATCGCAGCACCGAATCACATCCGAGTGTTTAGTATCACAGTAAAAAAATAACTGTAAGAGCGAAGCTCGAACCGTCTCCGAGGAGCTAATAAATAACAATAGCCCGTTTCGAGGATTCAGTTTCCCTAATGGCCGTTTCGTCTGAAAGACGACGGTAGCAACAATTTCCGGTAACCAGCATACCATCCGCCGTACCCTAAATGCGAGCGTACCTCGCACAGATCGCTGCGGTTGACAAGACCGGGAGGGGTGGGGGGCAGGACTATGATTAAAGATCTTGCCGTGGGCGTTTAAGATTTTTTGCGGCGTTCATTTCCGCGCCATAAATTCTGTATTACAAACCGGCGTCGACGTTAATATCGCATCCACCGGTACGCGAACACTCGATTACGAGGTAATCGATGAATACAGTGAATTCTCGATATATGTCAACAACACTGGTCCCTCCAGCGAACTGCATATCGTCCGAGAGACATAATCGTGCCGTGTTATGTTTACACTCCTCGGCGTCTTCCGCTGTAGTGGGGGTAGTGGGGATAATTACGCGACGTTTATCGTCCAGGCCCCGGCGACATGTACGGAGAGATCACTGTATTCTCGATTGGTTCGCGTGGAACGTTAACGATATCGGTGTCGGGAGTTTCAATCGTCGGGCGACTTCGATCGCGAGTGTCCTGATGTCGCGTCGAGAAAAACATCCCCCCCCCCCCCCCCGGTGGGTGGAAAAAAATACGAGCCGGAGAAAAACTGGGAAAACGAATGGGCGGAAGTTGAAATAGCAGCAGCTTAATGCGCGCACCCGATTGGACAATCCAATCGACGAAAGACCCGCGAAACGGGGAGCTCTCATAATTCACCGGAATATCGCGTAGCTCCATTTGTCTTCGGCATCGACGTGGCACCGGCTAATCGTGGTCAAATAAAGTTTCGTCGTTCGAACGCTCCCGGGGATATCGAACGGAAATTCGGAATAATTGCCGGACGCGAAAAGTCCGCCGAAGGCAATGGCGACGGGAACGGCGATCGGACGATCGCTAAACTCCTCGACGCTCCCGTCGAACCCTCGAGATTTCGAATAATCCCGAAACCGGGGAAGGCTAGCGACGTGAACCGGGTTACCGGACGAGTGGTAAAGAGCATCGCGGGGAATAAAAAAATCGTTAGAGAAATTCACCAGTTCGAAATGTATTGGAGCGTTCATTTGGTCGTCAATATTTGTCGGGGTCGAAGTTAATTCTCGTTAAATGCGTTCGTTCCGGCGATTTTTCAAATATTTGCCGACAAGACACGCGCAGCCAATTTTGGTTTATTTTCCCCCGTGGATTAGTTGTGATATCTGTGCTCGTTAATTGAATTCCAACCTAAGCGGACGTTGACGTTGACTACTATGGACGATTTCTCAGACCGTTGGCAGAAAGTTAATTAATCCCACCAATAACTGAAAACATATAAACCGTAAATATTGAATTCATAGCATTAGAGACTCTATCGAGACTCTAATTGATAGAGGCTTAAATAGATTTTTTTATGTATGAGTTGCAAGGTGCTTGGACCAAATAAAAATTAGTTTTTACGTTTAACAGTTCTAATGAGTTTCTTGAGTACTTCACTTGAGCTCCTTCTATTTCTCTGTTCTTTTATATTTCATATACTCGTGTTTCAAATTCAGAAAAAATTTTTGGATGGTCTCACGGACCACCGTAATAGTTGAACCAGACTCGACACTGACTTTTGAACCAACGAGTATCGTCTTTAATTCAACTAATAACGAGACGACTACATGACATGTAAAAATAATTTAAATATATTGATAAAGTTACGTTGTGAGAATATAGTTGGATTATATCGTAGGAAATTTTGAGATAAAACAGGGGACACTTCGGATAGCAAAGGGTTAAGGGTTGAAGAAGTAGCGGAAACTGTGTCGGACGATGGTTAAAGGAAAATGATTAACAAACTGCCGTTGTATCCCTGCGATCGGGCCGATAAAGGGGTAGTTATCAGAGGCAAGACGACCGAGGAAACGTGAAAGAGGGTTGTGTAGAGGGGTGTGTAGGAGTGAGCGAGCTTCGGCGGCTGCCTCAGAACTAAGCAAGTCACGCACGCACAATCTCCATACATCACCGTCGGAGCGTGTAAACTTTTCAACTGCCTCGCATATCCTGGCTGCACCGACTGCTACCCCCGAGGCGCGCCCCGCGTCTTTCTCCACACCGATTTTCCTTCCTTCTACTTGTCGTTCCACATACACCAGCTCTCTTCCCCACCCCCCACCCTCGCCCCGGTTCCACCCAAACCCATGACATCTTATCGTCCGACCAGCCGACTGGCGCGGCGCCACAAATTATTGAAGCCCAATTGAAGCGAGGGAAGACCAGCTAAACGCATCCCCGCTCACGATTCTTCCTCCTGGACTTCGCAGTTTCACTTCACCCCCACCATCCGCACTTTCACCCTCCGCGATAACCACACTAGCTCCAAAAAGTATCGGCACAGAGAATTACCGTGAATTCTCGATATATGTCAATAAAGCGGGTCTTGCTACTGTCCTCTATCGTCCTGGACACATATTCGAGCCGTGTTATGTTTACACTAATCGGCGTCCGAGGCCTCTCGAGGTGGGGATAATTCCACGACGTTTGTAATTCAGGACTTGGCGACTTATATAGAGAAATCACTGTACATATATTAGAGGGACCCATAAGTAATGAATTATTTTGGAATCTAAAACAAACAAATTATTTCTGAATTTATTATACAAGGACATCATTATCAAGGACAGTTTGCCATCTTTGCAAATTTGGAATCCCCCTCTTATAGAGGTCCAGGGTTCGTGAAGCAAAATTTGACTCAAGGTGCCTCCTTATATCTTTTATGGAATGTTTTATTTCTTAAATAATGCTCGAGAGATCTGAAAAGATCGGAGGGAGCAATATCCGGTGAGTACGGGGGTGCGGTAAAACTACCCCATTGCAATTCTTTGATTTTTTCCTGAATCATCTCCATAATTATCAGTTTGACATATTTCCTGCAAATTTCCAATCCTCTTCTGATAGAGGTCCAGGGCAGACAGTTGTTGACCTTCAATACATCTTCATAAACATCGCAAATTTTCTTTGCTGTTAGCGTTACGTTAAATCCCGCATGAAAAGTATGCAATGACGAATGTGATCCTCGGAAGGTACGGACGCCTCCATTTGATTACAAGGTTGTAAAACAAAATTATAAGAATATTTTGAACACAGGCTGCTCTACCGAAAACTGTAAAAGAATACGTGTTTCCTCTTCAACGATCGGTCCAGAAAGGCAAAACAAATTCATTGCAAATAATTGATCACTTATGGATACCTCTAATATAAGACTGTAATAAAAATTTCATTCGCTATGTGCACGTTCCATATTATTCGACAACATGAATATATTCGAACATCGTCTTATTAATTCTTAAGCTATCCCTTATTTTACCACGCCACTTGTTTTCTTATAAACTACTATAAACATACATTGCGAGCCTCGATCGAAATCGAAACGATCTTTTGGAACAACTTAATAATTTTTCGAAGGATTATCGACACTCAAACCGCTACAGTTTCATGAAAAAAAATTGTACAATAATCGCTCATTTAACTCGGTTTAAAGCTCGAATCCTCTGCTTCCGTCGAAACAGAAACGTTCATTAGAATCATTATGTTGCGCCTCGGACGTTCGATTTTTCGACGTTTGAATTTACCGTTTTCCAGGATCGTTTTTCGTTGAAAAAATAAAAGGAAAACATTCCTGGCCAATCGTGGCTCCGCTAACTGCCGCTTTATCAGCCTGCTGGCAAGGATAGCATTTCGGACGTCCACGGACGACTGTGTGTATAGTAATAACCGCTTCGAACTTCGCAACAGAAGTGGCCCGTTTTAACATGATAAATGCTCCACGGAATACGTGGCCCGCTCGCCTGCGCTCGCTCCTGGCAGCCGAAGATTAGAGTATATTGATTGCAATTAATTACCGGGACTCTTACGCGCGCAACCGGATCGCGCTCGCCATCTGCGGAGACGTTTCGGAGAGCCATTAGTCTCCGGTGTCTGGAATATCAATTAATTTCGAGAAGTTCTGTACCGTTTAGTCTTTGACACTGGAATTTGATGTATGAGCTGTTTGCCGAGCGAAACGCTCTCAAGAAGAAACCGCGCGAGAACTATGATTCATACATTTATTCGAATTCGGGACTGGTTAGAACTACCCGGTAATAAACTGAACAAAGACAACTCAGAGTTTGCGCAATAAACCGAAATACAGTTACAGTGAATTCTCGATATAAGTCAACAACACGGGTCTTCCGAGCGTCAAGTATCGTCCAGGAGAGGTACCCGAGTTATGTTTACACTTCCGAGACCTCTCGAGTTTCGGGGTATACCCCGCGGTAGTGGGGATATTTCCGCGACGTTTATCGTCCAGGCCTTGGCGACGCATATAGAGAAATCACTGTATTCAAATTTGAAGTTTACAGGGATAACAGAGACCTCGGATATCATCGGTTCTGATAGTCGAGGCTCTACTGCGGGCTAAATAACAATCGGTGTAATTGACTTTAAGTGATATAACGCCGCTCACTTTCCGATTATCGTCCTCGGACAACTAATGGAGGCGTTTCCCGTCCATCGAGGACGATAATCGGTCGACCGGTCCCGAAAACGAGATTCGCCGGTGCAACGAATATGCATACCGCTGAAAAGTAGACAATTTCTACGCCGGATAACGCACCCGGTGTACGTGTGTGTCTGTGTATGTATATATTTATATACACGTATAGAACGCTGGTCGAGGATCGTTGGAGCAATAAAATTCGTTTGAACGATACCGAAACACGTATCGCGTGCAAACGAACGCGAAAAATGAAATCGATTAAACCTCGGCGCAGCGAGGGAGGGAGGGGGAGGATGGATTAAACGGAACTATAGACCGGGGCTAGATTCGATCGTGAGAGAATGCAAATGCTCATCGGAGCGATCTCAAAAAGTTTCATCAAGGATAACCGTGGGTTCGCCGCGGGCTTTGCGCACGGCCGACGGTCCCGGTGAATTATTTGCGGCTTCCCGGGGGAGATTAAAAAACTGATCCGCCGACGAGTAAATCCAGCGCGACTAATTTCGGCCGAGGATACGGCGGTGTTCGCTAGTTCCGGGGGGCTTAAGACTTTCCGTTGTCCCTTGGTCACCGGGCATCCGACCAGGACCTAGCCCGTGCAGAGGACCCGGGCAAGCCGGTCCTTGTTTCTGCCCGGAATAGCCCCGGTTCCCGGGGTCCGCTTCATCCTTATTTATGGCGGCTTTCTTCGCTTCATCCTTCAACCGTTGGCAGTTTGTCAAAGTTCTGCAAGTTCGTTCAACATCGTAAATTAATTGTTGCCCTCAATTAACCCTTCGCCCTCGGAATTAGAGGACCCTGGACGCCGGAAATTACCCACCCCATCTCTTCCTTTCTCCCTCTCTCTCTCTCTCTCTCTCTCTCTCTCTCTCTCTGGTGCTTCTTAAGCAAACACCATAATTATTTAAGGTGCTGCGCCTCCGAGTACGTCCTCCTTTCCCCGTTATGAAATGCACACAGATCGCGGCGAGTATTGTTCCGTTAATCGGCCCGTCGAAGTTTGCCCAAGTGTTTCCCACGGCAAATTGTAAACATTTACCGTCCCCGTTACCGGTTAACGAGATTAATTCGCGCCACTGGACGGTTTTAATTATCGCGCCGCCACGGCTCGCTCGCGAGCTAGAAAGCGAGCGACACGCGCCGCTCCGGCCTAGGAGAGCAAGCCTTTCAGGTGTCCGCTCGGCGACATCTCCGCGTAATTCGGTTACGACTCCATCGAGCGTGATTCAAAGGAAAGTATTTCGGGGAATCGCGGGGAGCCGGGCTGTTAATTGTCCGCGGTTGATCAACGCTTGAACGTTCGGACCTCTGATGTTCTTGCACTGCGAGGTGCCCGCCCTAAGTTTCTCGAAGGACCACCTTCAACGTTTGAAGGACTGAACAACGAGTCGATTACAAAAGAACTATGTTTCAACTTACGATACCTATACCTGAATGTGAAATAATATACCTGGAAATACCATAATATACCAAAATACACTATAATATACTATAGTATACTCGAATATTGTAGAATATAGTAGAATATAACACAGTATAACATATTATAACTGAATATACAATAATATACCTGGAAATACCATAATATACCAAATACACTATAATATACTATAATATAATAGAATATTCTATAATATACTGGAATATGGTAGAATACAATACAGTATAGCATAATATACCAGAATATACCATAATATACATGGAAATATCATAATATACCAAAATACATTGTAATGTACCTTAATATACTAGAATACACTATAGTATACTAGAATATAGTAGAATATAACACAGTATAATATACTATACCTGAATATACAATAATATACCTGGAAATACCATAAGATACCAAAATACACTATAATATACTATAATATACTAGACTATACTAGAATACAACACAGTATATCATAATATACCAGAATATACCATAATATGCCTGGAAGCAACATAATATACCAAAATACACTATAATATACTAGAATATAGTAGAATATAACACAGTATAATATACTATACCTGAATATACAATAATATACCTGGAAATACCATAATACACCAAAATACACTATAATATACTATAATATACTAGAATATACTAGAATACAACACAGTATATCATAATATACCAGAATATATCATAATATGCCTGGAAGCAACATAATATACCAAAATACACTATAATATACTATAATATACTAGAGTAGTCTATAATATATAGAGTAGTCTATGTTTCAGCTTACCATGACTTTGAGAACCAAGTGGTTTATTACAAAGTTATCACAGTTACAAACGTGAGAATGAGATTGGATCAATCATTCCTGACAACTGTCTGTTCAGGCGAAAGAGATGAGCGCGAAATTTCTAGGCTTGATGATTCTAAATCTAAAAACTCCTAGTCAGCCTCGCCGATATTTCGGTTCTCCCTGCCCTAGATAATAAGAAACATCCCCGGATTGTCCAGGACGAGGACTAATTGGAGGGGCGGACTGTTGGAAAGTAGGAGATGGGCCGAGGATGATCCTGATGACCCCAAGGCCATCCTGATGAACCAAGTCCCATCAACCACTCACTAAGGGTGAGAGTTGTCAGAGCCTGGGCAAAAACTCGGTCCGTCTCTCAATCGTCAAGTGCCAAGCTAAAGAAGGGTACGTTGTGACCTCTGGCAGATTTATGGCACCGGCCTAGAAAACTAAATACAAGTGCTAGCTCCACGCCTTGGGAACGGACACCTAAACTTTCCCTTTGGGAAAGCCATCTAAATCCTAAAAATATACCTAATTCCTAAAAATCCCCAAAGTCACGTTCCAAGAGCATAAAGCAATACCCACTGCCATAACCAGATGCCCAAGCTGGCCGCTGCACGGGCTCTGAAAATTTAATGCCGGCTGGCGCGCGGTGCCGATCAACCGCATCCGCCCGGGATCAGCTCCGATCGCGAAGATCCTCGCAACCGCGAGAGGATTTAATCGCGTTCCTCTCCGTCGCGACACAGCCGGTAATGGCGTTTACCGTACACTCGAGCGGGAACCATGATTACCGGCACGTTCGATATGTAACGAAGGCCTTACAATAACACGCGGGACCGGCGGGTTCATTCGGGCCTTTGTCGAAACTGAACTCGACCGTGAAAGACGCGGAGGACCCGCGTTTCGCGAGGGTACGGGGGCGGAATCGCGAGGGTTGTTTTGTGCGCAGCCGGAAAGCTAGGGGAAGGTAGGAACTTATTGTAGTCTCCTCGTTCTGGACTCGGGATAATCACTCATCGGGAGCGTCGGTATTATGAGCAGACGGTGTTTGAACTTTCGTGATTCGGCTCCCCGTTGGGAGCAGAAATTCTCAGACGGTGCGCGGCGTAATCGCTTGCGCAAGCAATCACCACCGAGAAGCTTCGAGTGTGTAACAAAATTCTCTAACGCGAGACTTTATTACGGAGAAAATTGACTTTGACATTTAGTCGAACGTGCTCGCATTTTATTGCGTTTCAATCGAACGTGAGTTACGCTACAACATGCTATAAAATCTGTCGACGTGAATCTTTTATTTGTACTACTGAAATAAGAAGACTGGTGCTTGTAAATGGTAATAGTATCGCGAAGGAACTAACTGGACTCGTTTAAAAATTAACGCAGTGCGATTGTGCCAGACAACGGGCATCGTAAGTGGAAAAGTAATTACATTGCTTGATGACAAAATTGTTTTAGTGTCGTCACTGCGACGACATTTGTCCTGAAAGGGTTAATGTCCTACAGTAGATTTGTTTTTAGTCTTGTTTTTAGATTTGCTTTTTGTTTTTAGATTTGTTTAGTGTTATTCTTGTTCCTCAGATCATATCAGGTCGTTCCATGAGTTCGTGTCGTTTACTCTCGTACCGTTTAAATTCTAAAAACAAAAAATATGTAATCACCCTTTCATCCCACAAGCTCTTCTGACCTTTTTAGCAAAGACATCATACCGTCGCTATAAAATCTCTGCGGTTTTCCATTGAGATACTTTCCTTTTTGGTGAATAATACGGCACGAACTTACGGTACGACCTGATATGGGAAGAAACTATTCGGACAACTTTGCGAATTCTCTGATAGCACGTACGAACCATAGCGCGCGACGGTCACACGTGTGCAAAATTCGCGGCACGGCTTTTTGAACACTGGATGGGTTCGATGGAGCAGATGTTTAACGAGCTGTCGTAATCTTTAACATTCAGGCCCGACCGGGATCCGGTCCATTTACCTTCCTCTCCCCCGGTGACGAAATAAATCATTGGGGACCCGGCCCTGTAACGAACTCGCATTTCCACTGATCGGGTTTCGTGGCGATCGGTGTCGGCACCCGGCCCGCACTTTCGCCGCCAGTGTAGCCATTTTTTTCCCTCCCATTTGCGGCCGTACCGCGATAAGACGCCGGGGGTGGAAACCGTGGGGGCAATTTCGCAGGGGTAGACACCCGGTTTGCGCCCGCTGATTCTGCTTTGCCTTCGCTCTCTCCCCTTTCCGCCTCATTCTCTCGTTATAAAGTGCTGTTCGGCTGACAGCTCTTATCGGTGCTCCGCACAGAATCGATACGGACGGGAGCGCGGGTTTGTACAGCGATGCCCCGGCGGAGCCGTGCTCATTTTGGTCAATGCACTTTTCGCTGGTCGAATCTTCGCTCGAGTGCAATACGTCCGCGATGCGGATCCGGTCCGGCGAGGAACGTGGCTGGAAATCCGAACGAGCGAGGAACGTCGCACGACTGTCAGTCATCGACGAGAACTATCTCTACGTGTATGATTCGGTCCAAAATATTTCACACGTGTTCCCTCTTATCGGCGGAAAGTCTGATTTGCAGGGTGAAATTAGCCCCCGAATTTGTTATTAGGCGTGCTAGGTACTCGGTAAAGGTTCACCCAGTACAACAATAACAGTTTATTAAGGAAACAACAAAAACTCGACATGTTCCGTCGTGAAAACCCTCTGCGAAGGGACATCTGGACGAGCGTGAAGGTCAACTAGCCAGCCGCGGTATAACGACCATGACCGCCATAGAAAACCTAGTATAATTTAGAATAGTGGAAGATCCGAGTAAAACTCAGCACGTGCTGAACTGCAAACCATTACAGTACCCAGATTTATAGTTTCATAGCCGTAGCCGCCTTCTACTCCCACTCTTCCTAATCTTCCACCACTTTCAACACCCTCCAAAAAGACGTCCTTCCACCAATCATAGACGACTTCCTAAAACCACACCCACATCCGAGCTTTTCTAATTTCTAGACAATTGTAACGAATTCAGAACTACCTCAAAAACCGGACTGTTAAAAACACCGACATTCTAACGGCAAACCGAGTATTGCATCTAGCAAATAAATACCAGTTCTCCGGAGATTGACAATAGAATCATGCGCCGTTAACCTTCACCTAGTCGCGATACGATTTGCCCCAATTCCGGGATCGACGCGACACCACACTTGACGTCAAACGTATTAACCCTTTGCACCCGACTGGTGACTCTAAACCACCGCTAGTAATTGTTGCGGCACTATTTCAAAGAAATTACAAAGAACGTTACGAAATATTTGTTACATTACAAATTCACGTATGAACGAAATGAAAATATTCTAAGACGAAAGAAAAATTTCACTTTACAGTGAAAATATCGCTGAGTTCTAAGGGTTAATACATTCGCCGTACAATGTCTGTCCCGAACTGCTTTTTTTCATTTATTTGTTTAATGTTGCTTCAACATCAAAGGTCATTAGCAACGCGGTACATTTTCTTACAATATATTATACATATTTGTATCCTTGATATACTTACTTAGCAAGACCGGAGATATACTCCTTAGAACTTAGTTTTAGAATGAAAATAGCGTCGAGTGCAATGCACCACACAACGACGTAACACAGAACAAATAAAACAACGAAATAACGACGCGACGAAACGTCAACGCTACGGAACGGGACGAACCGACGCGTCTAAGGCAGAGCATGCTAGATCAGCCTAACCGACGAGTCCTCTAGCAGGTCTGGGACGAAGCGCGCTTCGGAGGAAATTTCGATTTGAAACGGCTGTGCAAAATTAATTTGTCGGACAGCAATCATCGGCGGTGTCGGACGGGTGACGCGTCCGCGATTCACTTCTAAAATCCGCGATCGAACAGTTATGGCGTAGGCGAAATTTCAGTGGTTCAATATTCGAAGACGTCGCTGCTCCAGCAGAAAGATCGTCGAGATGATGGGAACAAGATGTACGCGGAGGAGGAGAATCTTTGTGATAGATGACACAGAGATGCGACAGGTCACGCTTTCTTTTCGGCGAACGTCCCGTCGCCTGGAGGCTCCCCTGCCGCCATTTCGTTCGCGTCAGATTCGCGTTCTGACGATTCCTGGCTATCGTTACAGCGTTTAACCGGCGCACCTGGTAATTTCGTGACGCGGTATTCTAACATGTATTGAAACTTCCGGAAAAGTAATTTCGCCGTTCGCGATCCGGGGCAATATGAGCTGTGGCCGCCGTGCGAACGCCGATAACTCTTTAATTAACTTCCGAATCGGCTTTTTATGCCACAAAACGAGGTATCAACTTCGGTGAACTGCGCCGAACGTGTGACAGCGTCGTCTGCCCGTGCGAAGTCCACTGACCAGCGAAGTTTCGTCAATGGCGAAGCATTTAATCGCGATGATTAAGCGCCCGCGGATACGGCGCGGCTTTAATTGGTTCAAGTGTCGCTCGGAGATCGACGCTGTCGTGTTTTCAACAGCTGATACGCGCCGCGACGCTGCGCATTTCGGATCGTCGAAATTATGGCACGGTGGAAATTACAGGAACGGGGACTTCGTATTATTGTTGCTTGGCGTGCCAATTCTGTTATTGAAAGTAACGAAATATATAATATTTCTTAATATTCATGATATAATATTTCTTAATATTCACGATAATGATAATTGTTACGAAAAGAAATGTTCCAAAGTGTTTAGAGACGTCTGACCTGTCTGTGTGATCATGACCGACCTGTTCTACTTCACGCAAACGCTACGACTAATTAGTCGCACTTCCAAACTCGTTTTCAGCTAAAACGAAATAAATGAAACCAGTAAAATGCTATTCTTTTCCTTCACCTGTTTTTGCAAATAGTATCACCTCATGCATGCTTGTACTAAATAAAAATTGAAAAGTTAAAACATCCCGAACATTCTTTCTACTTTCTTACATTCTATAGATCTTAACCAGTTAGCTGTGGAATTGAATTTTAAAAATCCCTCCGGGCTCGGAATTAAAATCAAGCCATGACGAATATACTCGTCGAATGCAGGCCAAATGCGGCTGTTATAAATTTTACGAAAAAACGAAAGCAAAATGAGAAAGAACTACATTGTTATTCGATAAGAAATGGACAATTCATTAACGTTAAACCGCAGTAGAATTTTGGATGACGCGTATACACGACGAACGCTCTTCACTCGTTAACTGGTACACTGGGCATATTAATGTAAAAATTAAGTTTTAATTCTTAATAATCGTGTGTACCATTGACGTGGTAATGGAAGTGTTAATTTGTGAATGTTTGATAGTTTTAGAGATTAACAATTTATCGTCTTACAATTCCGGTCGCCGCGTAAACGCACACAGGTGCGTAACAGACGGTGTTTTCAGACTGCGCGGCAGACAAATGTGCCCAATAAAATTCCGCACGCGGCATTTCCGTCGGACGTGTTCGAATGTTTCGCGACACACCTTCCGAGGCTCGTCGTTAAACTATTCGAACGTGTTAAAGCGGCCGCATAAATCCGACTTAGGTGGGCGCGATATGACGCCAGACAAAAAGGACTTTAATAGATCCCTGTTCGGCGGTGTTCCCGAAAATTTATTTACCGTAGCCCGGCTGCTGGAACGGGCGCTGGCGGAAGTAACGACCGAGCGGAACAACGTCTCCGAAACGACTGCTCTCCGCCGTGTCGCGGGGAAGTAAGTGGTTTTTATTCACTAGCGGTTGAATACTTTATAGTACGACACGCGTGGCGCTGGAAACTGAAACAGCCTTCGCCGAAGAGCCCCCTATTTCAATGCTATTTATGAATGGAGCACGTCCCTTTTCCCGTCGCGTACTATTTCCTGGGGATTTCTTTTGTACCGAATATAGATCGGCGATGGCTCACTCTGTTTGATTGTTCAAACACGACGAACTATTTCAATTGTTCGATCCGATCGGAAATGTTTCTGGTGTCAATTGTTCACTGCTTCCTCAAAGACTCGTACCTAGTTCACAATCTGAAGGAATGTGATATTTGGAAATTTTTTTTGAGAAATCACACGGACTTATTTTTTAACTAAATACCTTGTTCGGAAGTAGATCTATTTTGTTATTTCCGGCAGTTATTTTAGCATAGAAATCTTAGGAAGTGCTCGAGTAACAGCCTCTCTCACAGATGCTGCTTTCCCACAGACATTGTGTTTCGATTTGGAGCTGTCTAATCGGGAATTAAAAGTTCATGCAGACTCGGCTACTGTGTAATTTTATCACACACGCTAGATGAACGAGAAATTTTTTTAAAAAATTCATTCCTGTTACAAAATCGCAGTCGTTTAACACGAAAACAGGATTATTCAACGTTCAAACTATTCACGGACTGAAACACAGTGCTCATTGAACGGAAATCCTTACTAGTTCAAATATTATTTATTACATATTATTACATGTTGCACAGGCTAACCACATAGAACAATATTTGCGCATAAATGTATAATAAAAAGGCACACAAGGCTGAAATTTACATGCAGCAATCAGCTGTGTTGCAGCAGCGTTTGAACGTTTCTTCGCCGATCGATCGGTACCATATTTCGCGGCAGCACATTCTTCTGGAATACAGGGCCCGGGGTTTATCTTCGTAATGCATTTTGTAATTTATGTATCACGTAGATTAACGCGCGCCTTGACTGGAGCTAGTGAACAGGAAAATAAATTCAATTTTATGCGCCGTAAACTCCTCCTTCCGCCGAGCTATCGGCGGGTAATTATTTGTGTTCCATTGAGAACGCCTCGAAAATCTAACCGCGGGACAGGCCGACGAGTTCAAATAAAATTTCCGCGGAATTAACGTTCCGCGCGGATAAACATTTCAACTCTGTTCTGTTTTAACAGTCGATCGTTAATAAGTCGCCCACCGTTCTCTCCGTGAACGGTGTTCCTCACGGATTAGGCGTTGCAACGATCGGGATCGTTGCGAGCAAATTGCAACCGTGTCGTTTCACCTGTCACGCGTTTACGCGCCCGATGAAAAACCGCTCGCAACACGGATTTGCAAATTGTCCGCGTTTATAGATATCGCTTGTGACTAATGCGAACCGTGGATCGGTCTGTTTAGTATGGAACTCGATCATTCACGAGCAGCTCAACCGGAGTGTCCCAATTTCCTCCACACGATTACCTCAATATAGTAGCCACATTTCCATCAAGATACCGGGAACGGTTAACACGATAGGCCTATGTTGATTTAACGTTATTTCTATGCTAATTCCAGCGAGCGCATGCATAGATGAAAAACGTGTTAGGGATCTAACATTGCTGATAAAAGCTGAGCAGAGAAACGAATTGTCCCGCCGAGGCCTGGAGACAGAGCTAACTCAATCATCGCGATTCAATTAGAACTATACTGATAAAGAGGCTCGAAACCGGCTGACATCAATCTGGAACCACGATAACCAACTAAAATCAATTCATAATGAATCAACGTAACGTATGACGCTCGGGCTATTTTAGAATTTATGGCAGCTTCCGGAGGATCTTCAGATTTCGGAAATAAATAGAGCCACCGGCTTTTAAAATGACGGTATCAATTTCTTAAAGGAAGAGGAGTGAAAATAAACATTTTCTCCGTCGATTTCAGGAAACGAGAATTCAGTTGATCACTCTTAATAATTTGCCATTGTGTTCGTCTGGCGTTTTAACGTTTCCTACGAATGCATAAAATTTGGAGAGGGCTAGCGAATATCTCGTTCAGCTTTTCATCAGTCCTCACGCGAGTACTTTCCCGGCGAGCTCAGCAAGCAACATCGTTTTACACGGTAATCACGAAATTCATATCTGAATCGCTTTGCGCGGTGTAACTTTGTGCAACTTTGGTGAAGATGTATTCTACCGGAACGTATACCATCGGAAACGTACGCAGCAGGTTAGGTTTAATCATGCGGGGGAAATTGGGACATTCAGATTGCCTTGCTTGCAAATTATTGAGTCACGCAATGCTCATGCCTCAGTCGTGCGCCGAGGTCCAGGAATGATCGATCGTCGAATCGACCGAGGAAATATTATCGAATACGTCGATCTGAAAATGCACGAGGCGCGTAACGTTTATAAACAAAATGTTGCGCCATCGAGTCTGTATCGGTTGGTCGTAAAAATCTGATCGTTTTCGTAGAATGAGATATTAGTCGACACACCGGCGATTATCATATAGTTGAGCACAACCGAAAACCGTCGCGTCGCGTCAAGAAACAATGGCGGCCCTCTACGGACGAGACAAATGTTTACTCGGATACTTCATGCATTGTACGTGTTAGTTTAAAACAAGGTGCTGCCGGCGTTACGGAACCGAAGCGGTTAACTGCGGGATGATATATCCCGTGCACGCATTCCCGTGCAATCTGCGCGTCGGAATTCCCTTAACAGCGCATAAGCGCGAACTATGTACAGTAACGGAACGCTTCTTGCGGGTTGGTTGTCGAAACGCGGCTCCCGCTTTCTAATTAGACAGCTTTGTAGGTTTATGGCCCGCTCGTAAAAGCAGGACCTGTTTTCATAGACAGTGCCGGGCATCTTCGTAAAATTTTCACATTGAATTAAGATCTACAAATAAATCTTTCCCCGAGGCGAGCGTACCCAGGTGCATCCGGCAAGTACCCGCCGTCCTACCCGAGCGCACCGACGTCATCCTCGGGCGTCTAACTTTTCTATTATTCTCCGCAGACGAATCGCGTTTTGCATTCCAAGTTTTTAAACAACCTGCCGGCAATGAACCAGCAATAATGTCACCGCCCTCCTTCTTAATATTCCTCTCTTCCAGGTCGCGTCCCCTTTAGACTCCGGTGTCGCGGGACTTGAACTCTATGATATAGGACACTTCCGGTACGAACGAGCATACGGCGATTCCACTTGCAAAAATAAGTAAAACGAAACGTGTAACATTTCTTCGGTTGAAGGCGCGTTTTCGGGGACATCAAGTTTTGAAGTAGAATTAGTTGGTCGTGGTCAGACGCGTTGGACCTTCGTTGAGGGTGCGTGTTGGGACATTTATAATTGATCTTAGCGAGTAATATTTTTCGATTGAAGCCACGTTTTCGGGGACATCAAGTTTGGAAGTAGAATTAGTTGGTCGTGGTCAGACGTGTCGGACGATTCCTGCTCCACAGCACGCACATTTTTCACATTTTTCATCACATCCATAGTAGTATATTATCAGACAATTAAGGGGTGGAAAGGACGTCAGAATTTGTAATTTTTGTAATCCCAGCGGTACAATCGGGATTCGCTGTATCCGCGGGAACATTCGTGCGTGTTGGGAAATTTATAATTGATAGCGGGCACGTGTTGGTGGCCGGTTGGGAAGCGTTTCTTGGCGAGATGTTCAGCGGTCGGGGCGGAGTTAAATATTTCTCGGGGCTCGGCGAGTTTCTAAACAAGTTGGCCGCAATAAACCGGCAGTAAAATTTCCGGCATCCCACTCGTTGGTTTCGGGGCCGATCCGGGACGCGCGAGCGAACGCGACGCTCTGCATATAAAATGCATTCGTAAAGAATCTCACGTGCTTCGTCTGGCGGACCCCTCGGACGGGGTTTTCGGGGTTGGGGGTGGGGGGGTGGGAGGGGGTGGCAAAGCCACCGCCGACACTTTGCACGTAGCTACGCAATACTTTTTCGAGGCGCAACTCCCTCGATATACTTTATAGTGGCCGACCGTACAAGGCGGTTATCAATACGCGAAAAATATTGATACTTCCCTTGGTATTCCGGGACGCTGCGCGTGGCCCGCCCAGAGAATATTGGCACGTACCAGGGCGGGATCTAACGCGGAACACGCTTTGAGGAAGGCTGCGCGAAAGAAAAACGTCATTGCGGCGAGCGGGAAACTCGCTTTGTCCGGGGAAAACGAATTTGCGTACGTTGCGCCGTTCTTTTTTTCTTCTCCCCGGCGAAACGACCGGTTTCTGCAAGCGCAGGGGCTGCCGGCCACTTTTTAGGCGGGCCGGGCCGGGCTGCTCGTTTTTGAATTCTGAACGGTTCTTCGTTCACTTTACGCCTCCCCCGGAACGATGAAATCTATTCAGCCGAATACATCGGAACGATATTGCCGGCCGGGACTTTGCATAAACGACCGATACGTGTCATGGAAATTCGTTAAAAAGCTCGCGATCGACAATCGAATTCTTGATTGATTTATTGTCCCGAATCAATCTTTTAAATACATTTGATCCTCTGAACGGACACACAGCGTTGTGCCTGCATGCGTGGTTCGTCAAGTTTCACAGAAATAATTTAATTATTGTATGTTCATGGTAAGATATCAGTTTTTCTCGGTTTCATAAAAAATCCTCGTTCAACAGAAGTTGGGAAAATAAGGAGTAAGTGGAATGCGGATTTTTGTACGACGTCAAAATTGTCTGCTTCATTAAAAATTATATTTTTAATAAAATAAAGGTAAGAGCAGCATTCGTTATGATGATGGTTTCATTATTTTTTAACAAAATCCGCTGTTTAGTAATAGGAGACAAAGATACCTACCATAGAATAAACGAGACATGCAGAATAATGATCGCTATTCGTTTTTTGGTACATTAATTAGTCCGGGATGATCTTGGTAAAATATTCATATACGTCCAGTGGCTGTCCATATTGATGGCGTGAAAATGGTCTTTGGAGTTAGGGTTCAGAAACATATTCGGACGAATATTCTGGAAACTACTTGAGCTAAAAGAGGGTTGTAAATAGCAAATTTCTGTATTTTTATTGCCGAGGCATATCGCAATACAATCATAAAAATGTCCTCAAGAACCAGCCCACGATACGTCTGCATAATTTCAACCGCAAAAAATAGTCTATTTCTTTCATAATTGTACCACACGTTCTCTTACTTTAACACCAAGTAATTTATAAAGCAAAATGAAGAGTCAACATTACTGTATTAAGTGTTACACAACCAAAAGAAATCGTTGGATTACGTTCCCGATTCCTGTGCGGTTATAACGAAAACGAATGGGTAAAATTGAAACCAGTAAACAAATAAGAAGAGCTTAAAGGCATCGATAAAAATTGAATTCATTAAAATTGGATATTTAATTTCTGTTCACTGATCTTTTCATCCTGGATGAATTTTCCCGGATGCAAGTAGATAGTTCAAAAGTCTAAATTGCTTCAGCGATTCGTCGAATGGGAGACGGTTGGGCGTCCAGGACTGTTACGAGACCGGTTCCCGATACGGTTACTTTCTGGAGCGCGCCGTTGTCTTAACCCGGGGATTCGTGCATGAATTCTACATGAAGGCCGGTGGCGGGTCTTGTGCGCCGCGGCAGCGTTGCGTCTATTTGCCAAGTTTGTAAGGTAAATTTATGTTGAACACCTTTCGCATGAGGTTCCCTCGATAGTTCCTCGTGCCGCGGATAAATAGGGGCGTAGCACGAGGGCAAACAAGCGACACTCGCTTAATCCCCGCGCTTCGCCTATCCATCGAGCTGATTTCTCCCGGCAGGAACGCGCGCGAAATCGTGCGCGACGCGCGCCAGGAAATATGCTCCCGGGGATATTACCGGGAACAAAACGCACGATACGAGATACGTATCTCGCGGAATTGCTTGGCACGAGTCCTCGCCCATGCAGAAAGGTCTGCGGGGTACCTTAGGAATACGTACCCGAAGAAATTCGCGTCACATTCAAACGGGTCAGCGTTGACAGTCGTGATATCCTCGGCGCCGATGCGTCGCCATTCAACCCGCCGCGTGACGAACACCGACGTAGATGGGTCAAATGGTTCCCGCCTTTTGATGGAAATCGACTCGTACGGTTTTCTTCGAGCATGCTGGCGAGTCTGCCTAGCAACGAAAAATGTCGCCGACGAGATTGGAATAGAATATCTCCACCGCTGTGTTCCGAAGACAATAATTAGAGCGTCGCTCTGCAAAACAGAAATTTGCCAAGAATTTACGGGTTAGTTTGATGTCGATCCCCTTCAATCCTGTAGGAATATTTTAAAAGAATTCCTACTTCTTGGGTGTGACGTATCGGGTGGAGTGATTTCATACCGATTCGGATAAAGTACTTCATTCTACTTCGACAACTCGACTCTCAAACGACAATTCAGTATTCTATATCTCGTAAACTCGCTACTCTCGCTCTACTGATTGACACTCTATCGACTGACTCACACTCTACTAACTGACACTCTACCGATTGATCCACTCTACTGACTAACACTCTACTGACTGACACTGTATTGACTGACACTCTACTGACTGACACTCTACCGATTGACTCGCTCTACTGGGGCTGACACTCTACTGACTGGCACTCTACCCACTGACTCGCTCTAATGACTGACACTCTACCGACTGACTCGCTCTAATGACTGACACTCTACCGACTGACTCGCTCTAATGACTGACATTCTACTGACTGACACTCTACCGACTGACTCTCTCTACCGACTGACTCTCTCTACCGACTGACTCGCTCTACTGACTGACACTCTACCGACTGACTGTCTCTACCGACTGACTCACTCTACTGACTGACACTCTACCGACTGACTCTCTACTGACTCTCTCACCGACTGACTCTCTCACCGACTGACTCTACCGACCCTCTCTCTCTACTGACTGACTAACATATCATCCCTCGCGTTCGTCCCTTTTATATAAGGCCCTCTTTCATTCTTCCTCTCTCGCACTCTCATCCTCTCTCTATCAATTTCACATCCATTCGGAAAACCCAAACAATCACGTACGTCCTGCGCTTGGCGCCCCTAAACACTGTACTCTTGTCACCGAGACTCTTCTTTCACACTTCGGCGCAAACATACTTCCTTTCAGGCAGGACCCAAACACGCAGGCCACAATGTCGCGTCCACAATGTCACTCTAAACAATCACTCTAATAAATACAGTGTCTCATTCATAACCCTACAATTCTTTTAACCTTATTGAGTAAATGCATCAAGTTCAATAATCGTAAATTAGAAAATAGTTGTGCCATCGCGTTTCGAACTTGTTCGTCGTATTCCCAATTAGATTAAAAATTGTGTTATTATAGGAATGATGAAATTGTCGGTGTTTCCGCTGGGTACATTCGAGACCCTGTTGTCGGGCCAATTCAATTTCACAGTCACGGTATTTTCCGGCGAATAATCGCGACGCTAATTAAGCGGCAGCGGCGCTTTCCCCCCGATAATGCCGTTTATCCCGGAATTGTTTAGTTACACGTTATGATCGGCCCCGTCTCAGGGGGTCGGCAATTTTCAAATGTATACAGGGGACAAACGAACATATCGGTGGTTTGTTACGTAGCGGTGGCGCCCTCTGGCGAATGGCCGCCACCTTTTCTCAGGGGTTCAATCTCGTTTCCGGTCGCGGCAGCGCCGGCCGAGCTTGCAAGCGCGGAAACACGACGGACGTAGAGAGGAGTGGGTTGTCGGGGGGGACACAGGATGAGGAAACGAGAAGAGCATAAAGGCAATGCACGGTTGCGGTACAGAAATTACTATTAAGGTCACGGCTTCGGTCGTGCTAGTCGCGCGACTAATCAATTCTGCGGCCGTTCGAACCGATAGTTTCGAAGTTGAATTTATGGACGTCTGAATCCGAGGCTGAACAATTGCGTTATATAATTCTGTCGCGAACCAGTCACACCGAGCCGAATCAATAGCCCCCACCTCCTCCCCCCCTCCCCCAGCCGATTCGCATCGACGTTGTTAATCATGAACGGTGTATGTAGTCACTGTCCGGCGCCGCGCGAAATATCTTTCTTTCAACGACGACGCGAGCCGACGCGACGGTTTAACAATCCTGTTTATTTTACTCGACGCACGATCGACGTGCGTAGCTGTCTGCCCACTCTATTGTTACTGCAAGGTGAACAATGAGCAATGGCCATCTAGCATTAAGCTAAATATTCGCAATGTTTATTTTACTGGGATGTCGTCTGGCAGATATGACGAGGAAAATCGTCAGAGGTTGTAGAATAATTTTTTTACTAGGTTTTGCAGGATTGTTCCTTTTGAAACTTTTAGGACAATTTGTATCATATTCGAGGAACATGTATGAATTTTTCCGTTGGAAAATGTTTATTACAAATGGAAATATATATAAACGAACGGTGTTCTCGATTCTTATGGGTTTAGATTAGAAAGACGAAGAAAATCATCAGGGATTCTAGAATAATTTTTCTACAATGTGTTACAGGATTGTTCTTTTCGAAATTTTGAGGACAATTTGTATCAAATTCGAGGAACATACTCGAATTTTTCCGTTGGAAAATGTTCATTACAAATGGAAATATATACAAAACGAACGGTGTTATCGATTCTTATGTTCCTAGACTGTCGATGAATGTATAACAATTGAAAAATACGACATTGACAAATTGGTAGATACGAAAATTCACGATTTTGTTCATTTCCGTATCGTTTTGTTCATTTTCGTTCATTTTCGTATCGGAATTTGATGGATTAATCTCCGCGCGTGTTACTACTGATGACAGCGAGAGAATTGATATTCCGACATTGTTAACCCGGAGATAGATGGGTTGATGAATGTACCGGCTAAGTAATTTTCCAGATAGAAGTTTTCTTTCCCCGGGCATTTCATGTTCGCGACTTGCAAAACCGGGTACACGATATAAGCAACCGGCTCGGTAAATCTTCCTTTCCGATAACAACGTTACGCCATTAAAGTGAATTATCATTTCCCCCGCCGGCTCTCCGTTCACGCAACAAAATTGAAAACGAAGATCCGGCTGTTTCGCCATTAACTCCCGGTACTCCCGAATCAGTTCGAACGTTTTGCCGGATCGTTTAGATCCGATCTATACGTGCGATGTCCTCGGGCTGGAGAGCTCCGCTGAAAAATACGTACGATCGAGTAGACTCGGAAGGGAGAATTCGCGGATTGTTAATTCAATTTTGCGCCGACGGGCCGGTTCTGTGACCCCGTTGTTTAAAATCGCTAAAACTGCGATTGGTAGAGGCTGTCGCGAATAGGGGTCGAATCGATATAATCGGGCGGGCATACACGTCCTTGCGGGTCATCGGGTCAACGGTCGTCTCCGCATCGCGCTCTTCATCCGCCGATGAAGTCAATCGCGTGGAACATGATCGAAGTTTTCCCCGAGACAACGTTTATTGGACTGATGCCGACTCGACCGTGACCAACGGCAGCCGTTTCGTTTTCAACGAATATTAACCTTTTCACAGAGGACCATTTTTTAATTAACATCTTCTGAAACATTTCTTTTAATGTACTTTTTGTAGATCCATTAGTATCTCGGTTGATTCTAGTGTGAGAGCTATTCGGTTGATTTAATTGCTAGAAATTGCGTAATTATGTAATGATTTTAATATTAAGGGTAGAAATAGATCCAAGTACCTTTATTCAAAAAAGAAAATTGAGAACTATCAAACGCGTGTTGTAAACTGATTGTCGAAGATGTCCAAAAACTTCCACCGCAAATATTATTTGTTGGACAATGTTTGAACGCCCGAAGGCACTAGTAATCATTCTTAAGTTTCGATTAACTTTCGCGAAACGTGAGAGCTAGAAACACGTTTAACTGTCGGTTCTCGCGGGAATCTCAACAATTTCGACTAAAATTACAAAACTCAAATATCCCGATAGCGCCGCCGCGTCAGTATTCACCGACCTGCGATCCCTTGTTAAAGAACAGTTTCGTGTGCCGGCATCCGGCCGGAGTATTTCATTAGCTTTCGAAGCGTTTCAAAGAAGCGCCGACCATAATTTCTGGAAATATATTTCACCGAAATACAGCTGTTTATACGCTGTCTACTCGAAGCGTAATGCTCGCCGATGTGAAACGGTAACCTACATTCGATCGTTTCCGAGGGTTTCGTGACGTCGGGTAGGGGCTCGTGCCGCGGGAGCAGTCCTTTAAACTCGTTTAACTATTAACAGGTTGTTAGCCGGCCATTAAAGCGCAAACAAACTGAAAGTACAACAAGAACCGTAGCCGGGAAACACCTGCGAGAGTCCAAGCCGGGCCGGGCCGGGCCGGGCCGAGGCAGCAACGGCGCAATGGTATTGTAACTGTTCCGGAAAAACTGTTTCCCGGAACGGTCTTATTATTCTGGAAAATTGGCCGGTGCGCAGCGCGGCGAGTTGCGCCCGTTAATCCGGCCAGCGTGAAAACGACGTCGTTTCTCATCCGACCGTGATGCACCGTGATGCACCGCGGCCTTTCGCCTCGGCCAGACTCGTTCCCGACGATCCACCAATCAGGAAATAAGCCGATGCGGCGTACATCATCTTATAACCTTGCGCCTTGAAATTTACGCGGCCCGAGCGGTTTGTTGTTGCGTCGAGCGGTGTACAGGGTGATTCAGCGTGTGCCACCTAAATCGCAAACCCTTCGGTATACGTAAAAATTGTCGAAACGAAAATTCTATGGTTCCAAGAGCATCCTACAATATTTCGATGTTTTTAGTTTTCCTTATTTGTCGAGATCAAGAATGTCACCCTGAGCTTTCTCGATCCTGAAGATTTTACTCCTGCTGTTGGGAAGGGAATAATAGATAGATAGTTAGCAAGATATTTTCTAAATAATTTTCAATGCAATCAAAGCAATGTTCAAAGTCAAATGACAAACACATCGAAGTGTTTCGCATCGTTGGTATCTCAAGAAGAATCTTCGTTTTGTCCCCCGGAAGAATAAATCGCACTGTTGTCGCAACATTTCATGCTACTTTTGAAAGTATTAGTGGTACACATGGGTAATGCATTATTTTCAACGAATTTGTTTTGCTTTTAATTCTGTACCGATCGTTGAAGAGGAAACACGTATTCTTTTACAGATTTCGGTAAAGCAGCCTGTGTTCAAAATATTCTACAAAGTATAATTTTTTTTGAAAACCCTGCAATAAAATGGCGGTGTCCGTACCTTCCGAGGATCGCATTCGTCATTGCATACTGTTCCATTTTCATGGGGGATTTAATGCAACGGTAAGAAAATCGTCTTTGAATTTTTGCAAAGTATGCGTGCACGTTTTTGCCGTAACGGAAAATTAGGAATACATAATGAAATCGTATGAAGTAATCATAAAGTTTACTATTACAAAAATTGCTGAAAATGTTGCCCATTCTGCCGAACACATACTTCTGCTCTTCTAACGAAAATTCATAGTCGATTTTCACGAAAACAAAGCCTCAAACGAAAAATTTTTATTCTACATTTTCGACTTCTCTTTTCGCGTAGAATCACCCCATTTCCGCTTGTACCACCAGTTACCAACCACCCTGTATAAGCGGAGGATTGAAAATTTGCAGGAAAAATGGCAAACTGTGATAATGATGAAATTCAGAAATGAAAACCTGAATTTACTACAAAGTTTGTTTTAGATTTCAAAATAATTGATTACTTATAGGTCCTCTAATATATAGCTTTTATTTTGCTTCACAAACCCTGGATTTCTATAAGAGGGGGATTGAAAATTTGCAAAGATGGCAAACTGTCCTCGATAATGATGGAGAATATATAATAAATTTACTACAAATTTTGTTTCAGATTTCAAAATATTTGATTACTTATGGGTCCCTCTAATATATAGCTTCTATTTTGCTTCACGAACCCTGGATTTCTGTAAGAGGGGGATTGAAAATTTGCAAAGATGGCAAACTGTCCTCGATAATGATGGAGAGTATATTTTACTACAAATTTTGTTTCAGATTTCAAAATAATTGATTACTTATGGGTCCTCTAATATATAGCTTTTATTTTGCTTCACAAACCCTGGATTTCTATAAGACGGGGATTGAAAATTTGCAAAGATGATAAACTGTCCTCGATAATGATGGAGAATATATTTTACTACAAATTTTGTTTCAGATTTCAAAATAATCGATTACTTATGGGTCCTCTAATATATAGCTTCTATTTTGCTTCACAAACCTACTACCAACCTGGATTTCTATAAGAGGGGGTATTGAAAATTTGCAAAGCTGGCAAACTGTCCTCGATAATGATGGAGAATATATTTTACTACAAATTTTGTTTCAGATTTCAAAATAATCGATTACTTATAGTGTACAAGTTATTTCGGTGGCGCGCTCGGCTGGATCGCCCTGTATCGCGGCGCTGCTGGTACGCTATAATGCATCCGGCAATCCTGCGATCAGGACGAACCGCATATTCGCGCTTCCACGCATACGCGACCGCCGCCGCGCCGGTTTCGTTATGGTGCCGGCTCTCGGTGCAACGGCGCGCCTTGCACACGCGTACGACCCCGATCTAACTCGAAGCGTTACGATGCTCGTTCGTATCGCAATCTGTAGCGCCTCGTAAAATTAACGACGCCCGTTCCGCGGCCGCTTTAAGAACCAAACGGACCGATTTTTGAGGCCACGTGCTGCACTCGCCGCGTTTCACGCATCTGCCACACGTGCCCGTTTTATTTCGCATTTTCGTTCGCTGCCCATTCCGACCGGTTGCTCGTGTCCGTGCGGTCAATTCGTGGCGTTCATGCTGAAGAGTGATCATTCGCGAAAGATGAATTCCAAATTTAGTAACAAACTAGTCAGTTCAGAATAAACGAATAAATAATTCCAGACGCGTTAAACTACGGAGTACACGATCCAACCAAACCATAATCTTCCATACCGTATATACCGGACACGGTGTTGAATAAATGAAAAATCAGATTGCCGTACCATCGCAGCAGCCTTCTCTCAAATTCGAAATCGCAGCGAACCGCAACGGGTCCACTTCGCGAACCGAAATCCCCTTTCCTTTCGAAGCAATCGCAACTGCAATCCACCGAAAATGGAATCATCCACTCTCCCTGCAGCAAAAGCAGAGGCGAATTACGATTCTAACACCTCCGGTCATTTACAACCCGGCGAGGCGACCCAGAATTATTTATCCCGCGCATCGTATTACCTTTCCCGGTTCGTTTCGCGTCGCTTAGATTTATTCCACTGCGCGAGCCATCGTTTGATGGATGAACGATATTCGATCTTATCCGGATAGAACAAATGCGCTGTTCTACAATAGAAAATCTGATTAATATTCGTCTGACCCTCGGGCTGGTGGTAGTGTACGGCTCTCCTCTGATTGAGCCGTTTATTCTGAAAGTAGCCTAACTCCGATTTTCAGTTTTTTCCGGTTATCATGGTTACGTGTACAACTTTATGTTATTTATCAGTAAAGCATTTCCGGTTGCTTATAATCCGAGCAAATACGATAATTCTTGACACATAAGTTTTCAGAGTTAGTTTAATAATCGAACCGTGTAGTTTGAACGTGGCCTAACTCCATTTATACTTAAATAATCAAGGTAATATATTTACTATTGATAAAGTCGGAAAGTAGTGATGAAGGTAATATTAATTAATTAGTATTGACAATTTAACCTCCGTTTTTGGACAATTGCGTTAGTTGGATAACCAGTACGGTTCATTAATATAAAACTTAAAATTTAATAGTAAATTTTAGAAATTATTTCACCCATGGGGACGAACAGAACAAGACTATAATTTAGTTCAGATATTTATGTTTGTAATTTTGCACGTTATGTAGTTAATTGAATCGCATAAATTGTGTTCCTGAAGTGTTTTAAGGATACGTCAAATAAATTCAGTATTGTTTTTCTTCAATTTGAAGCATCTTGAATTATGTTGAATGGACTTGGGCACCTTCAAATTTTATAATGAATCTGGTTGTTAATTTTGAAAGTGGCCTAACTCCATTCTTGATAAGAAAACGCATATTATTCACTTAATAATTATCACTATTTTAATAGGAACTATAAATTTAACACCCTTAGATACACTTAAGCAGTACGACTCATTAATGTCCTATACGTATATTTTTAAATTCATTGAAACGCAAACCCTTAAATATCTCGATTTTAAGATAAACGGACTCAGGCCACTTTCAAAATAAACGGCTCATTTAATGAAATAAAAATTGCAAAAAATTAAATGTATGATGCCGAGCAATCCTCCAACTGTCTTGCTTGTTACGGATCCTAATCAAGTTTAACGCTAGGTTTACGGGACTCGTCAAAACGACGGGTTTTAATATTGTTAATTCAAAAATATTACGATTGTGAGGATGCATAGATGAGAAATCATTTAGCAAATATATTTCGTTGGGTATACATTACTTTAAAAATATTGCTAAAATTTTCGGCAGCACGTTCGGTAAAGCACTTTAAAAAATATTCACATTTTCATTCAACCTAGTGTTAAAACCTGCAGGAATAATTCCGTCAGCGGATTCCGGCGCCGAACGTGTTAAGCGATACCGGTTCGTTGGGTTTCCATTGAAATCGTGTTGTCACGAAATAAAATTACGTGCGTCGGATTGTCTTCTGTGTTCGCGTTTTAATTCAAAGTCTGCTCGGTTATATTGGAAAACCATGGCGGTTCAGTTTTACGTGGTCGAGAACCGTTGGCGCTCGACAATATTCCGCGTTGATCGACGTCTTTTTCCGGCCTGCTCCCGTTTTTATTCATCGAAACGCAAACCCTTAAATATCTCGATTTTAAGATAAATGGACTTATGCCGCTTTCCAAATAAACGGCTCAATTGCGCGACGAACGCGATTAATTATATTTTTCCTGTCCGTGTGTACGCGGCCACCTTCACGTGTGCCGACCGAATAAGCGAAAAACTCGCTCGCGGCCGGAAAACCGATCGGGCGAAGATTTTCATCGAACATACATATACGCTCTCGCGTAGTCTTTTCTCGCACACGCGTGCACGCCTCCCGAGAACCAATCGCGGGGATACCGCGCCGAGGCAAAAGCTCTGTTTTCCCCGATGGCCGCATTCCGTCGGATAAAAAGCGGCTTCCTCTTGGCCGCTATTTCACGTGGAACCCGTTTTTCTCATTACCACTCGTTGCTACGTTCTTAATGAAAGCCGTTTTTCTCGGCGCCTCTCTCGCCGGGGCTGCATTCTTACCCGCGCGCTTTCGAGGCACGCACACAGATCCGTCCGGGTGCCCGTCGTTTTATGAGCCATTATTGGCCGATCTACTCCCTCGTTACCGGCTACTGATCCCCCGATGAATGTCGAGAAATTCGAAGCCGGAGATTTGCGGGCACTTTGTTGTCCCGTCGGCTTATTCATCCTCGCGCGACTCGCGTATGCCGTACGTTCACTATTCCCTGAATATCTTCTAATGATCGACGATGGAGCTGCCTGTTCCGTGATTCACGGATTTCAAGGACTCCGGCCCTCGATTCCCGTCGATCCGCTGAAATCCGATCCCCTTTTAATCCAAACACGGACCGCGGTCGAATTATGCGTTCGATCGAACCCTGTGAAACGACGATCTCGACCGGTTTTATACTTTTCTCGAACGGAGAACATTATTCCAGTGATTCGATTCCAATAAATACTGAACTTGGTCGTGATCTTAAAATATGCAACCATCCGAATTCCGTATTACATAATTGGCTCTCAAACTGTGACTCATACGCAATTTTTACTGATTCTAGTAAAATTCCAGGTTCTAACTCTGTTGGATCTGGATGCATTTGTGAGGATTTAAATATATCTACCAGAAAAAGCATCCCGTCTAGTGCTTCTATATTTACGGCTGAATGCATTGCTTTAATTGATGCTCTTGACATAGCTCTTTTGGACGCAAACCGAAATTATAAAATACTTACCGATTCTCTCGGTGCCCAGCTATGTCTACAAAGGTCAAAGATTAATATAATGACCAACTTCTATATTTATGAAATTAAGGAGAAATACTTTAAGTTCAAGAAAAGCACATCAAATAATAGCAGTATAGAATTTGTTTGGATTCCGTCCCATTCAGGCATTGTTGGAAATGATGAGGTTGACGCCTTAGCTGAGTCGGCTACACTAGAACAAACTAATAAGAGTATTGTCATTCCGATTTACGGGAATTTTTTAAACATAAATGTAGACAAAGTACCAGTGATTTCACAATGCAGCGGGGTCAATTTAAAGGCAACGAATACTTTCAGTATTATGTTAGAGATGGGACAGCACCATGGTTTTCGGGCAGAGGTTTATCACGGCAATTTATTGTCACATTCAATCGTTGTAGAGCAGATCACTATCATCTTGCAGCATCTCTTTCACGACTACACATAATAGATGATCCCAAATGTAACTGCGGTAATGAGGTTCAAGATCTTAACCGTATCATTTGGCAATGTACCTTGTTAGAATCACAAAGAGTTGATCTCATGAAAAAATTAAGGAAGCTCAAACTGTTTCCACCCTTAAATATCAGATCGTTACCTTATGAACCGAATATTCAGGCATGTCATTTCCTTTTCAATTTTTTCAAGCAATGTAATTTAAAGATTCAAAGTTATGTACTTATGTGTTATATACCTAACGTGTTCTACGGTCCCTACATTATTAATGCTTAACAGTAAGATGTACATATATTACTAATGTATAGCTTTACAACCCCGTATGGGGAGCTTCAATTAAGCTTTCAATAAGAAAAACATTATTTCAATTAACACGCGTGAGCGTGGGAATGTAAAAAGGTATTACGAAATTTCGATGATTCCTCTTCGCCGAAGCGATTACATGCGCATGTTCGAAAGGGATTGGAAGTCTCGCGACTACTGAACTAAGTGCACACGGTTTCCGAATATAATGAATATTAAACTTTCGGGGGATAATTTTGATGCATTATTAGTCAAGAGTTCGGGAGGTGGCATTATTGTTTGTCGAGCATTAAAAGTTTCTAGACGAGGTAATTGTGTAATATTGTGCACGAAAATCTTGGAAGATGGCCGCCTCAAGCAAATTATTTCGATGATATTTATCCCCGCATTTTCGGTTCTATGTAATTTTCCGTGAAAGCGAGGAATGTTCGGGAAAGTATTCGAAGATAAAATACCGCCAGCCCGAAATGTTTATTTGTTGTTTTTAATGCCGACACAGGTTTCACCGGTGCCGTATTTTGACCTAGAAAAACTCCGGTGTGTAGGCGAGTTTGACCGGCGCCAGCATTAATCGACAACAATATTGATCAACACTAGCTTTGTAAGACACATACATATTCACCGACTTGTATACATCACCATCGGTAATTCGAGGAATTGTATTTTTTTCTCTGGCTCGATAGCCTTTGTCTGGGCCGAGGGGTGGAGTGAGAAACATTGGCAAGGGACATCATCCAACTATCCCCTTTCGGTATTGATGAAACCCGGCTGATTTGTAAGACAGCCAAAAATAAGAGGCACGTACGGTCAAAGGGGTGAACTTCAATATACGGGTCGGTGACCCTTAATTTGCAATTGAAACAACATTCCACGAACTCGTTCGAGCAATTCTAACCCGAAAACAACGTAAAAAATAGCGTACGTAAAAATTTGCAGTACCGCAATGTAGCCTCATAAATCACTATTTTAGTATATTATTATTTTAATGTCTGAACTATATATTCTATTTTAATAGTAATAACCACCTGAAAGAGATACAGTGAATTCCCGATGCATGTCAACAACACGAGTCTTGCCAGAGTTATGTTTACACTCCTCGGCCCCTTACGAGGTATGCCCCGCGATAGTGGGCATAATTCCGCGACGTTTATCATCCAGGCCTTGGCGACATATATAGGGTGCGGCCGAATAACGCGTACAAGCGGGCAGGGGGTGATTCTACATGTAAATACAGACCGGAAGAAAGGAGTAACATTTTTTCATTTGACACCTCGTTTTCGAGAAAATTGAATTTAAAGATCCGCCGGGTTCGTGTGCTTTACTATATGTAGAAAGTAGAATTGGCTGATAATGATCATACACATCAGACGATGAATGTCGAATAGTATTCGCTGCGTTTTCAAACTGGATTTTCTCGAAAACAAAGCTTCGGAAAAAATTCTATATTTTATTCTTATTTATCTCATTACTGCGGTTATTCGGCCGCACCCTGTATATTGAAATCACTGTACCAAACTTTCAAATGTTTAGGGACATTTCCGTTTGTCATTGAAGCTGTTGCATCTTACTGATGCGAACTAATTAATGCTCATGTACACGCTCAAAGATTACACCTGACTGGAAGTCTATACTGACGTCACGAGTCTCGGCGACCCTAAAAAATAAAAGGACGGGAACAACGAAACATGATAGATTTTTCCGTGAAAGGAACGCGAACATCAGCCAGACGCCGGACCGTGAAAATTCCCTGTCGGATACGCGAGCAGAAAAATATAGCTGAACTATGCGAGGCACCGAGTTATTGGAATGCGATATATAAATGTAAATGAGTGGCGCTATCGTGGTATGTGCAATTAAGAGGTTATGAAATTCTTCGCTGTCGGAACATCCTTCTTTCGTCCCGCGTCTCTTTCCATCATCAGCCGGAGAGCTCCCTGTCTTCTTGCCGGCCATCTTCACGCGCAAAGCAAACCCGTTCGCGACCCTTATGATTTATGGGGTCGAGCAACGCGCGACAAGATTGCCGGACCGTTTGGTCGCGTTCGCCCGCGAACTTAGGATCGCGTCGGCGGTCAATAATCGGAATAAAAACCGGCTTTATTTATGCTTTTTTCCGGCTGGGATTGGGGGGCGGTGCGCGCCGTTGCGCTGCGGTTAAAAGTCGGATGTGCCAATTTCGGCAAATGGCCTGTCTATTCGTGTTTTCACGGGTGCATAGCTTTCGGCGTACGTGCACGCGGAACACACAGAGCCGGGAGTATCATTGTTCATATTTTTTTGCAGGTCGCCGCGCCGCTCGCTGCACGTTCATTCAAGTCGTGATTCCTGCAATGTTTGTTCCATCGATGTTTTTGCTGGCTGCAGGGCCGCCGAACCACCCTCGACAACCGATGACGCTGCGAGCCGACCCTTTTACGCCCCGTGATTCGCTAATGTAATGGATCGGCTCGCCCCTCGCAAAAACTATTCAGCCGAGCAAGTCGAACGTGTCTTCATAATGCTCGACTTTCGTTAATGACACAAGCAGATCGGACGATAGAAACCGTAGTGGTGGACGAAGATATTCGTCCACCCTTTCACTGCCACGCGTTCGTTTCACATCAGTTTCGTCCATTTTATTCATAGATGCGATCAGCTTTATTTTGCACTCGAAGGTGTTTTAACTCTGAAACGAAACATTCCTTTCGACCTAGAATATTTTCTTTCTATACATATTTCCCTCCTATACAAAAAATATTCAGTTCAACAACTTTAATAACCGTATAGATTTGATCATTTAATCTTCAGAAATACAGCTTAACCCTTTGCACTCGAAGGTGTTTTTACTCCAAAACGAAACATTCCTTTCGACCTAGAATATTTTCTTTCTACACATATTTCCCTCCTATACAAAAAATATTCAGTTCAACAATTTTAATAACCGTATAGTTTTGATCATTTAATCTTCAGAAATACACCTTAACCCTTTGCACTGGAAGGTGTTTTAACTCCAAAACGAAACATTCCTTCCGACCTAGAATATTTCCCTCCTACATATATGTAAGGAAAGTACATAAGTGCATTTCCCTAATTCAAATCTGCCACGCACTTACGAACGCGGCAGATGACAAGGAGACAACGCCATCTACAACACACGAGAAAACGTGGGAGCCAGAAATTCAGTCGGAATTATCTGATTAACAAATTTATTATTATTTAGATAAAATTAGAAAAGGGAATTGACATCAAGGGTAGAGAATGAACTTCAATGTCGTTTCTCTTTGTTACAGATAGGATTAGTATAGTGAATAAGCATTGTAAATACGTTACGAATAAACTAACCTCTTTGTTACAGAAACTCGATACTGTTTATTTGACCCTGTCAGTCCCGACGACTGAACGATTGACATTATATATATTTCCCTCCTATACAAAAACTATTCAGTTCAACAACTGTAATAACCGTATAATTTTCATCATTTAATCATCAGAAATACAGCTTAACCCTTTGCACTTGAAGGTGTTCTAACTCCAAAACGAAACATTCCTTCCAACCTAGAATATTTCCCTCCTATTTTTACATACCACACATACGAAAATGGTGCAATTTACTTCTAAAGTACTGAAATATCTAGCAATTTATTAAGTACAAACAAATTTAATAATACAAAAAATGTTTTGAACAATGAAACAGCAATTCTTAGCAGCGCCTTACAATCGCCATTCGAGTGCTAAGGGTTAATAATGAAGGTTTCTGCTTGATGGCCCAGATTCACTTTGAAAATTCACTTTGAAATCGGCCTCCGAAAATTCGGCTATTATCCGATTTTGCGTTACAACTCGCGAACTATACGGGAAAAAGTTTCCGGTCGAAAGTTGTTCTTTTTAACGAGGACCATCGACCGGTAGAACATTCGGCAATTGTTCGTTTAATTAAAAATTGAAACATGCCCCAAATTACCGAGGCTAGATTTCACCCCCTAAAAGTGAATTTGCGAATGTTCTACATACCTACGTATCCACCGGATATTTTCCGAAAGTTTCCGAATTTTTTGAATTTCCGGGTTCCCACTCTTTGTTAACTACCTTTCGCCGGCGACCCGTCAATTGTGCGATACTGTACGTCGATAACCGAACAATGATGATAACCGAACATATTCGTTGCAACCTGATCTTTCTGTATCGGGAACCTGGTTCGCCGCGGTGTTTTCGCTGACTGCGGGGATGGAACCACCCCCGCACCAAGTCTGCAACCGATGACACTGCCGATGCAACCCCCGGTGATTCGCTGCGGACGCGAAATTTTCAATAGATTTCAAAGCGAGCCGCGGACCGGGGACAGATTAATTAATGCGCCGACACCCTTTGAGCCGATACACGCGAGATATATTATCGGTTACAACGGTATCGTTTACACAGCACGGAAACCGATACACAAGACGATCAATCTTAGCTCGGCCACGGTGTACCCGGAATCATTCAAAGGGCGCACATGTAACGGAGTATTAGATGCCACAAATTCCGATATTCGGGCCCGGGCCGGATCATGCAATACCAGCATCATCAGTTTGCGTCAAGGCAGGTTGTTGGCAACGTCCCTTGGACCAATTTCATTTTCGGCTTGTCTATCTGTCTCGAGTTCCGCGCGTGTGTGGCTGTACGCGTGTGCGCGCAACAATCGATATTTATCTGTACGGTCGCCGCGCTGGTACTCTGTCGTACGCTGCCTGGCGTTTATGAATAAATAAAATGTATGCATGTCGGGAACGAGCATTTAGTAAGCGGAGTCAATGTGTCAATGACAGAGAACGTTCGTTGTAGACTGTAATCGCATGATCTTGTTACGTCGACGAACTATAGCCGGAATTGTTATCGTAATGTTTTCCTGCTACGTGAAGGTATTTATTATTTACTCGAGTGTGTTCAATCGTTCAATTTGAAGAAGTTGAAATAACTTGAATTGATTGCAGAAGGTGCATGTTGAAAATTTACATTTAGGTACTGTGAGAATATTTATTAAAAACTTGAAACTAGATTTATCCATTTTTTAATTAAAGAACCACATATTATCTTTCCGTGACTCGTTCATTCTTCGTTGAATCTACTTGCCTCGAGTGTTCTGTTTAAAAGTGAATACTCTGCACACATGAGATGCCGAAGCTGAGGATCGTTTTCACCCCCGAAGAAGTAAAAAGCTGGGAAAATTTGTCTTTACATCCGTATGAAAAATATATCGCGATTGGTTTGCATCGCTCCTCCTTGTTAGCGAGATATATTTGCTGATAGTTCGTCGAACGATCGCGAGCCTCGGTACTTCATAAACTCTTTCGTCGGCAGGTTTTCCAATATACGGGAAGATTCATGCGAGCTCCGTGCTCCCGCCCTTATAAAAATTGTGAATACGGAAGTTCAGGACCGTAAGCGTACCGATTGCTAACTTGAAACTTGAATATCACTCCGGAGAGGGTCCTCCAGGTTTTTAAGGGTTTTCAGAATAAGTGTCTGCGTGATATCTCGGGGCAAGGTACGGAGAATGGTTGTTCAGCGCGTGATTCATGCTTGAAAGGCTAGGGTGACGCAGAATTCACGGAGAAAGTTTTATGGAATGTTTGCCCGAAGAGAGAGAATACAGGGTATTTCGTGAAACGTGGATGGTAACTCGAGGAGAACATTTTCGCGTATAAAAGTTATTTAAAAAGTCCGTATAAACAGCTGTTCGTCGTGTTCCTCTCGTCTTCCGGCTATTACCTTCTTTATATGTATTCGTATCGTGCGACACAACGAAAGAGAAAGATAATACGCAACCTTTTACTCTTGCGGGATGACTTTAATCACACAATTATCTTCTGCAATGAAGCGTTTTGACTGTGCGGTGCAAATTTGCGGACTAGGTCAAATTACTCGTTCGCTGGTAACGGGAATTTATTCATGTATACAATGATAACTGTAGACTTATTTTCCAATATTTAATTTTTAACAAGTCAATCTTACTCCGCAAGAACGCCCACTGAACAGACCTTTAATACCGTTTCAAAATTTTATGCGTATTATTATTATGCGAAGTTAGATTGTTAGGCGCGATACAATAAGTGTACAAATCAATTCGTGGTTCTCACAATCGATCAACTATAATTCCATTTTGTCTTTCAACCACCGTATTCGTGACTGTTTAACTTCTTGTGGGACAGAGTAAACGTATAGAAAGTGATGGAGACTATTTTAGAGAATAGTATGGTATTTCTGTTGTAACAATTAACAAATTCATTGTCTTTCAACCACCGTATTCGTGACTGTTTAACTTCTTGTGGGACAGAGTAAACGTATAGAAACTGATGGAGACTATTTTAGAGAATAGTACGGTATTTCTCTGTTGTAACGATTAATAAAATTTCAGTTAAATCCGACCGTCATGATTTAACAAAATGCAAGTGCCCAAAATCAAGAAAATTTATGGCGGCCGGCCCCGATTGGGAACCGGGACTTCTTTCGCCTGTTAATCGCGCGATTCGAAATTAATTTACAGCGGCTCGAGGATTTCTGGAGGCGAGTCGCTCTGGTTTTAGAAACCCGGCTGCAAACCAAACCGTACGAAGCGGAGTACACACGCTTATGAACTACGTATACATGCATACGTACGTATGCGCATAGACGAAAAATATTTTCTTCCGGGAGCCGCGGCGTACGGACGATTTAATTCCGCGGTGCACGGTGTTTTTATAGAATCCAGCCTCGCGGTGAACCACTTCCTTCGCGATTCCGTATGAATACTTAATGTCGCGGGCGGTTTCGTATTTTCAAGCGTTCCACGTATTGAATGTTCCCGGCCGGTCTGAAACCTTTATATTGTTCGTTATAGAATACACAGCAAGCTCTTTTTTTTATGTGGAACGCGGAAATGGCGCCGAGGGGTGCAATTACACTGTTCGACTTGTCCGCTCAACCCCCGGTAGCCATTTCTTCGAAATGCTTAGAAATTCTTAGAAATAATCCGGTTACTTTCGCACAAAATTGTTTTGGCAAGATTGTACAGTTTAATATTGCGTTACGAACATTTTTTCCTGTTTAAGCCTTTGCAAATTGATTTCGTCTCTTAACAGTAATAAGAGTAATAAAAGTTCAATAAGTTGTAAGTAATGTACTGTCCTGTTAAAATTATTAGAAGGAGAAATGCATTCTCATCCAATTTCCATATGTTGCTAGAAACATTCTTACTAATAATCTGCAGCCTACTTGTAATTAACCCATTAACGCCCAAGAATTATTTTTTACATTTTAGCAAACGATGGACAAAACATCGAAACAAACAAATATAATCTTGTTATTCTGTACTTAAGCGAGTACAATGGGCGCTAATGGGTTAACAATAATTTAGGGACACCACGCGTCCTCTCTGAACCCTAGATTAAAATTGAGTGTCATAATCAATGTTCGTTGACAGTGTCTAGTTCCTAATCTATGCAAAAATGAGGCAAACTAGATTACGCCAGTGAATGTTGCAATTACACTGTTCGACTTAACCGCTCAACAAAATTGTTTTGTCAAGATTGTACAGTTTAATATTGCGTTACGAACATTTTCTTCCTGTTTAAGCCCTTGCAAATTGATGTGGTCTCTTAATAAGAAAGAAGAAGAAATGGATTCTCATCCAGCTTCCATATATTACTAGAAACATTCTCACCGAAAATCTGCAGCCTACTCGTAATTAACACTAATTTAAGGATACCACGCGACCTCTCTGAACCCTAGATTAAAATCGAGTGTCAGAATCAACGTTCGTTGACAGTGTCGTGCTGGCTCCGGCCGAGCCGTAGTTCCTAATCTATGCAAAAATGGGGCTAACTAGATTCCGCCGGTGAATGTTGCAATTAGACGGTCGCGGACGCGCGTTTCCGCAGCGGGCGATCGCGAAATTACGCAACGAATGCCGCGGGAACAGAGACACGGGTTGCAGGGACGAGCGGAGGAGATCGCGCACGCCAACATATTACCCGCGACCGCGTCTCTTTGTCCCGAGCCACCTGGCTGAGGTTTCACGCAGCAATTGAATAAATATTCATTTGCGTAATTAGTATACACGGGGCGGGGCTCGGCACGCGGCCACCAGGCCGGCGACGTGCCTTTAATTGTGGCCTCTTCGCACTCTTTTATGTTCCGCGGCTTATAATCTGGAGGCTGCGGCGCAACCCGATGACGCGTGCACTTTGTACGCGTGCCGTTGCACGCGTGTGCACTATCGCGGACACGCGTGTCCCACAAAAGTCACCGCCGTGAATAATTTTACCGAACCGGGTCTCGACGCAGCCGAAATCGAGTTATCGAACGGTCGCAGCCCGGATCTCGCTGATATCGACCAGCTCGGGCATGCGGCAGATTCGTCGGGAATCATTGCACCATTTTGTCTGCTCCTCGGCCGATCATGCTCGTTACGGACGGCCTGTTTCGCGGGAATTTTCTGGAGAAAAATTCTGCAGCCATAGTACACTGCATTTTCTGTGAAAATTTAATCTTCTTAACAGAGAAACAGTGTATTGTTTGAACACTTTGAACGCCCAACTAGAAACCCCAAAAATTCCATGAAATCAAAGTAAGCTATAATGTAGTTGATTGTATCGCATAAATTATGTTCCTGAAGTGTTTTAACGATATGTAAAATAAATTCAGTATTGTTTTTCTTCAATTTGAAGATTCTTGGATTATGTTGAATGGACTTGGGCACCTTCAAATTTTATAATGAATCTGGTTGTTAATTTTGAAAGTGGCCTAACTCCATTCTTGATAAGAAAACGCATATTAATCACTTAATAATTGCCACTATTTTAATAGGAACTATAAATTTAACACCCTTAGATACACTTAAGCAGTACGACTCATTAATGTCCTATACGTATATTTTTAAATTCATTGAAACGCAAACCCTTAAATATCTCGATTTTAAGATAAATGGACTCAGGCCAATTTCAAAACAAACATTTAATGAAATAAAAATTGCAAAAAAGTAAATGTATGATGCCGAGCAATCCTCCAACTGTCTTGCTTGTTACGGATCCTAATCAAGTTTAACGCTAGGTTTACGGGACTTGTCAAAACGACGGGTTTTAATATTGTTAATTCAAAAATATTACGATTGTAAGGATGCATAGATGAGAAATCATTTAGCAAATTTATTTCGTTGGGTATACATTACTTTAAAAATATTGCTAAAATTTTCGGTAACACGTTCTGTAAAGCACTTTAAAAAATATTCACTTTTTCATTCAACCTAGTGTTAAAACCTGCAGGAATAATTCCGTCAGCGGATTCCGGCGCCGAACGTGTTAAGCGATACCGGTTCGTTGGGTTTCCATTGAAATCGTGTTGTCACGAAATAAAATTACGTGCGTCGGATTGTCTTCTGTGTTCGCGTTTTAATTCAAAGTCTGCTCGGTTATATTGGAAAACCATGGCGGTTCAGTTTTACGTGGTCGAGAACCGTTGGCGCCCGACAATATTCCGCGTTGATCGACGTCTTTTTCCGGCCTGCTCCCGTTTTTGTCCGCGGCCGACGGCAAAAAGGAGCACCGCGGGAAAATCGACGGACGCGGGCCGACGTCACTTTTGAGTCCCCGGCGGTTTTTTTCCGCGCGAGCCATCGCCGTCGCCGCCTCGGACAGCTGGCAACAAGCGTCGGACGCCGGGCAAAGTTTGCGGTCCAATTAAAAATATTCCCCGGCTTTTGCGCCTCCGCCCGTCGTTAATGGGGTCGACACACGGAAGCCCGGACAGGTTTCCTCGGTACATTCGTTCGCAACTTGCGCCGCGGTAACCTGAATTAAAAATGATGGCGAAACCGGGATACCAGGTGACAGAGTGATAGGGGTAGGACGGGGGTGGGCCCGACCTCGCTCGTTCCTCGAACTTCCGAACGATCCCCCATCGACGGATCCTTAACCCCCCCCCCCCCCCCACCGCAAAACTTATTTCCTTTCAGCGGATTCGTTCTACGCCCCTCCATTTTCGACGTTTCGCTGCCCTTAACGCTGTCCCGATCCCTGTCACGGATTAATCGTTATTGGATTCGACTGTTGCTGGTCAAACGGCCGTTGCAGACTGGCCGGCCGGAGTTAATCTGATTCCTACTTTGGCCGCAATTATGATCTTCGTGCAATAGGATTCCGTCCGTAATGCGTCTAAGGGCTGATTTCCATTCTGTTTCGGGGGAGATTTTACCGATCAGCGGAAAACTGCCCTTTGCTAATTGTCACGATTCCAAATGCAGCCGTGCGTTTGTTTGTTCGGCGAACGATCGGTGAAAACAATTTTTATACTACTGACAAATTCGAAGCACTCGAAGAGATATACAGTCAGTCCAATAAGTGTATCCGTACGCTCTTAAAAGTCGCACAACTTTGTCAATATTGGACTGTGCCACTTGAATTTTATTGAGAAGTTAGAACTATTGAATGACTACATGAAGTGCAAACAATTTTTTACAAAAATTGAGATTGGTCGAGAGTGCAGAGAAAATACTAAAAGTTGTATTTTGCAACTTCTTTATGTGGACTTACATTGAGAATGTAGAAAGTACGATTCGTAGATCTGCATGAATTATACATGTTCGGAGAATTTCATCAAAATTGATCAATGTTGTAATGGGCTGCAGATGTTCCAAAATGATCACACAAAAATTCTGCGACTTTCGCCCTTAAGTTTTCATCGTTAAATGTTTGTCGCTCAGTGCAATGTTGACCGATGCAGATGAAATATTCAGAATATGTATAATTGATACAGATGTAGAAAACGTACTTTAAAAATTTTTAATATAAGCCCGCATAGAAAAGTTGAAAACTACAACTTTTTAATACTTTCTCTGTAATTTTGACAAATTGCAATTTTAATCAAACATTTCTCTCTTGTATGTAGTGATCCAGAAAAATTCAAGTAGTATAGTCCAATATTGACAAAGTTATGCGATTTTTAAGAGCGTACGGATACTTATTGGACTGACTGTAGGTCTTGAACGTTTTATCGGCTCAATTAAATGTCAAAAATACGACAGCGTTTCCTCTTACTCTTTTATAAATAGATATGATTTCTTCAAGTTCTTTCCTTCTTTTCTCACGAGGTCCAAAAATCAACGATTTTTGAAATTAGTAGAAAAATTGCGTTTAAGCTGCAGACCCTATGCCAATAGCTGTGTACCGGGGCGCTAATAATTTTGTATGACGTGCTTGAAAGTTCTAATCTCATTCGATGATGTACCGCGTCAATTAGCTTTCACTCAGCCGGGACGGTTTCTCGATCGTTTCCTGGTCGCGTAACGAGCCGGCGAGTTATCAATTTTTCATCGTTGACCGATGAATTTTCGCGGCGCGCCTTGCGCAAACAAATCTACAGACGATCGCCGCGCGTTTCGTTAAATATTATAAATCACTGTTTGCAGTGCGTGCCGTGCGGCGCGGTAACGTGCAACAGCTGAATACTACCGTTTGATTTGACTAACCGCGTCCATTTATCATGCACCGTATAAGGCGCACGCTACATTTGCGCGGCGAGCGCACGGGTTGGTATAATAAGACGGAAAAAGTAACGGGGAACCCCAACCCTAACCCCTTCGATACCCTTTAAAACGCAACGTGCCGGTGTCAGCGATCAGCCACCGTTCAAACAAATTCGTTTCCGATAAGCCTGTGCGTGCGTCAAACGCGGCGACCGCCGTCCCGTTTAGGCGAGCAAGTGGAGAACAAGTATAGCTATCGATTCAATTTGCAAATTAAAAGTAACTCACTGTCGAGGCGGGTAAGTGGGCTAGTACTTTACAAATGGCAACGTTCCGTTCACGGTCCCCATTTATGAAATGAAACTTCACCGAATATCCACCAATCGAAACTAAATGGAGAGGAAACACTTATTCATGCCGATACGTATCTGTCAACCTATTCTTTTGCCGTTTCGCATCATACTAATTTACAGGCGAGCACGCTGCTTATTTAATTTCCACTACTGCTCGTGGCAACTAATGAGCTGAAGTTCTGCAATTAACACGGCCTAGATGAAACGCCCTATAATTCTTTTTTCCCGTGCAGCTAAGCCCGGGTCTCGGTAATTAACCGGATAAATACAATCATTTTGCCCTAATTACGTTAGCCTCTTAACTGCGCGCCAATTAGTCAGATAACTCGGATATTTAATTAGTTTAATCCGAACAAGTAACCGTCCATTGTTGCTGCCGCCTTCCTTACAATTCAGGCGCAACACAGCAACGCACTCCCATTATCGCCGCCATTACGCTGCGCTGTTAGGTTTCGATGAGGATAAAATTTTGATATTAGTCGCGCACGCTAGTTACGCTGGTCTAACATCGGCTGATGGTTTTATTATGTGCATTAGGTATAATTACATAAGTTAACTGGACAGATCATCCTGTTAGGATAACGGGTGATCGAGGTTCTGCTATATCGTGAATTAAACAAGCAGGTATGCTCCAAATTGTATCGTGCCTGGTGTCATTTCAATCAGAAAACTGTCGCAAACATGTTAGTAAGAAAAGATAGTATTAAAAAGGTAGTTGAAAACCAAAAGAAAAATTTTCTTCGGATTCGTTTGGATTGGCTTCAGCTTTTGGGGTACACTTGTCACAAATATCGTGCCTATTTGTGTCACGTACAGTGATTCCCACTAATATTCGTACGCTCTTAAAAATCGCATAACTTTGTCAATATTGGACTATATACTTGAATTTTTTTGAGAAGTTAGAACAATTGTATCACTACATGACGTGAGAAAAATGTTTGATTAAAATTGCAATTGGTCGAAATTACAGAGAAAGTATTGAAAGTTGTATTTTGCAACTTTTTTGTGCGGACTTATATTAGAGATTGAAAAAGTAAGTTTTGTAGATTTGTATCAATTATACATATTCTAAGTATTTCATCTAAAGCGGTTAACATTGCACTGAGCTACAAACATTTAGCGATGAAACTGTCTCAGGGAATTTCGCCCTTTTGTGATCCTTTTGGAACATCTGCAGCTCATTGCAACTTTCACAGATTTTGATGAAATTCTCAGAATACATATAATTCATACAGGTCTACAAATCAAACTTTCTAAATTTTCAATGTAAGTCCGCATAAAAAAGTTGCAAAATACAACTTTTAGTACTTTCTCTGCAATTTCGCCCAATTGCAAATTTAATCAAACATTTTTCTCGCGTTAGGTAGTGATCCAATTGCTTTAACTTCTCAAAAAAATTCAAGTAGTATAGTCCAATATTGACAAAGTTATGCGATTTCTAAGAGCGTACGAACATTAGTGGGAGTCACTGTATATCGAGGCAATACTGCAAAGTATTTTAAAATTCGTTCCCTTCGCACAGCCAATGGCAGAACGAATCTTTTTTTGCGCACAAGCGTCGAAGTGTCCGCGGTAGTTTCGAGGTTGGTGGCAGCGAAGGGACGCGAGAGTTTTGTTAAACAGCAATCCTCAGGAGCATCGGGGGAAGGACGCAGACGGGGGGTTGCTCCTTCAACCGGTGCGCAGGCAAACAGAGGGCGAATTATCTACGGCTCGTTTCCCACGTCGTACGCAGCTTTGTCGTGAATACAGGGGTTCCTGCAAATTCCAGTGTAAAAATAACGAGCGTGCCTCGCGTTACTTTGCGAAGATGGCCGTGCCTCTGCGGCGTCGTACGGGAAGCGTCATAACGCGCGCTCAGGTCGTCGGGTTTCGTCGGCTGTCCCCGTCGTCGTCCTCGTCGTCGTCCACCGTCGTCGTCCACCGTCGTCGTCCCTGCAAATTGCGAGGGAATAATATCGTTGTCAGCTCCGTGACTGCTGAATCAGATTCGCGTGTACAGCGACGCGGTATCTTGCGCGCCGAAGATAATCGTACGTCTAATCTCCGGCTCTACGGACATGCGAACTTGTGGAGAATTTAGTACCCCATTGGGCCGTGATTATTTACCGACCGGGTTTCAGATAATCCTCGGAACACGTTCGGAGCAAGACATCATCCAGATCGAAGCCCGAGTCGATACGCTCTATCGATGAAGCAAGAATTAACGAACCCGCGACTCACTGTTTCCGTCATTTCTGCCCTCAAATCTTTGAGGTTTCATTTTAATCCATTTTAAATGAAATCTTTCAGATTTCATTGCGATCTTGAAATTTCATTCAAACACGAGACGTAAAAATTTTTTTCTTCACCATTATATTGCCCCCTGCAAATAGTGTCACTTTGTCCTCTGAAGTTTTCTGATAGGGTTGTAAGTACGAAAGATATTTTGGTGTTCCCATTTATGTGGGACAATTTGTATATCAAAATTTGTGGCCATTTTTTAAATACTGTATACCCAAAGAAATCTCAATATTCGGGAATTAAAAATGTCCGTCATTTTGACCTGTGGTCAGGTAACTAAACCCTTCAACCCCTTGCACTACTATTTATTTTGTGATTATAACCATCAGAAATTCCTCATCGTTCAGAATTTCATAGAAAAAAAGGTAGTTTATATTTATTGCATGCCTATGTTTTCTCTGAAAGATATCTATCAACTACAACGAATTTTATTTCGGTTTAAAGAAACTTAATAACATGCATGTCTGTTAGACCCTGTTCAGAATCTTCATCACGAGTCTGACTCTAATACTCTAATAAAATTGACATATCAAGAATATTATCAGAATCGACGCAAGTATAATGTAATTTATTCCAATATGAACGACACAATAGAATGAAAGAATTGTTGAGTTAAAAAGATAATGGAAAATTTTAGTGACACAAGTGACATACATGTTATTTGAAGTGCACTGAATTTTGTCAAGCTCGCGTAGACACAGACGAAGAATAATATTTATTTAGATAATAAATATTATCAATATTTATTTATAGCGGTCCCGCTTTCGAGAGAGCCGGACTCGAAGGCAGAGCGAGTTATCGAAGGGAACTGTTCGAATTCATATCGGGCAGTTCTCCTTGAGCGGCGGCGAAATCAATTTTACGGGATCGCGGAGAAATCCTGAAAAATCGAGTTTGCCGCAGATTCGAAAACAATCTCGGGTGGTTCTCCCACGCACTGGGTAGCCGGGGGTCGAAACTGATTTCTCCTTTGGCGGATTAGATTTTGGTGCGTCGTCGTCGCCCTAACGCGGCCCCGCAAGATAACAATGGGCCGTCGTTTTATCCGTGGCCCGATACGGGGAGAATCGGATATGGCCGGCCAGGATCAATGGAACTACATAAAGTAACTCATCGGCCATAAATGGCTAATAGAAATAGGTCGCGGGGTAGAGGAAGAGGGACAGAGCCGGGTCCCCGGGATTCAGAAAAAGGTATAGAAATAGATATTGGTTGATCATTCGCCGTTTCGAAGGAAATTGTCCCATCAGGAGATTGAAAGGGGATCGGGAATAAAGCTCTTTCTATGTATTGTCCGGCAATGATCGTAGCAGGATGTGATAAAATGTAATATTTCCCAACCAAGAAAACTTTCCTTTCTCCCTCGGCACCCCCTGCAACCCCCGTCGATCCAGCCGAAGACAATGACCTTCGTAACAACAGTCGCCTTCGGCTACGAACTTCCACCAACTTTTTCCATCGAGCCATCTTTTAAGGAACGGCCCAATCATAATTTCAGCCTTTTAGCCGGATTAATATTATTCATCGTACGATTCTCCCGTTCCCCGAGTAAAATGTTAGCCACCGGAAGCTGTTATCAATGGTCGATTGGCGCTTGTTCAAACTTGTTGCGTATCGGAAGCACTACGTCTTTGATGTCGCTGCCGCTCGTTTCCTTCCACTTCTTCGCGATTCTTAGCAAGGTTTTCTAATTCTCCATCGCTAACACCGCATTTCTCTTATTTTTACAACATCAATTAAAGTCCACGAGTTTCTTTATACTCCACCGATCGTGTTACCCGGAGGAATGAATATCGAAACAAAATAAAGGCACTGAAAGACGACAGAACGTTTTAGTATAGAAAGGAGAATGTTAATATTTAGCATTTAGCGACTATCATTGAATAGTTTCCCTTTCATGCATCCCCACTGAATTTTCATTTAGCATTGCTAGAAGCGTCTATTGACACTTTCGGTAGAAATGGTTAGTATTATTATACATATATAATAATATTGTATATTATACATTATTATTATATATCGTTTGTTTTAAAGTGGTCGCGTTAACAGTTAGGTCATTAGCGACCACAACGATTACAATCGAATACAAAAGAGAAGGTAACAGTTATTATTTACATTGTGGTGGAGAACAGGAAAAAACAAATTTATAACATTTTATATATATAAATCGATTTTAAGAACAAAAGGACGTTTCCAATATTGTTCTCGTTTAAATTCGTCATGAGGTCATTTTCGATGGAAAATCTGGATTGTTGAGAAGAGAATTTAGGACATTCGAGTAGGATATGTCGGATTTTGATGGACACGGCGGAAGTTGTACATTCCGGTGGGTTTTGTTTATTTATCAGGAATTCGTGGGTAGATCTTGAGTGACCTCTTCGGATGCGGGTAGCTGCGACCTGATCTTTCCTAGACAGTTGTGAATCGGTTAGGGTTTCGTAAACATTGGTCTTAATTTTATGTAGTTTGGTTTGGGTGTCGTTAGTCCAATTTCAATTCCAAAAATTTATTGAGGCTTTCTTAATATAGGATTTTGGAAGGATTTTTATCAGGAAGCGTGGTTTTACAGTTATCGTCACAAGTTGGAAGATTACACGCTTGTTTTGCAGCTTTGTCCAGGGATCCATTCGAAGTTAATATATTTATTATCGTTTTAGATTTCTGATACAATTCTTTGGATACGTTGAATAGTAGGGTGTTGCGTCGGATTGCCAATGGCGTCAAAAGCGGATTTGGAATCAGTAAATATGGAAACTTTGTTTTTGTTAGAATTCTGATTGTATAATAGGACTAGGAGGAAAAACTGTTAGGGAGTCTTTTGTTGAAAACGTAATTTTCGAAAATAAAGGCACAACCACAGGACAGGAAGCAGTTTTACAGTCGTCGGTGTAGATATGTGTGTAGTTGTCTTGGCGGATGTGATCTTGGAGTATATATTGTTTAATATTATGCTGTTAGTGTCACTGTATTGATCCTTGGATTCATTAAATAATAATGTTGAAGGGGATCTTCAATATTTGGCTAGAAACGATGTCAACAAACGAAGTCATCGCGTAAACCGCGTCGGGCTCGTGATCTCTCAAGCGTTTTTCTTAGCGGACCGTGGCGAACTGAACGGAGCGGCGCGGGCACGAATACAATTACGCCGATGAATTAGGCAGGGTGTCCACTTGGCCGGAGTTTGTACGTCGCGGTGACGTCGCGCCGGCCATTAATAAACGATGACGATAGAAGCGACAAGAGTGGACGTACGGCCGGCCTTGCGCAACATTTTTCGGTGGGACGGGCGCGGAAATCCGCCCCCGAGCACCGAGTGCAAATTGCTTTCGGACCTGTTTCGTCTGCCAGGAGGCCATTTGTCACCGCGGATTCGGGACAAGCGACGTATAAGCCTGTCTACGCTAATAATGACACCGCGACGGCTAACTACAAGCTCATCGCGCGCGCATTCATGAAGCAATATACATGCATTTGCACGACCCTACACCGCTTCGCGACCCATCCCTCTACGAAATGCTTCTCTCTCTCTCTCTCTCTCGGTCTCTTTCTCTCTTTCTCTCTGTTACAAAGCTCTCTTACTTGCTATCCGCGGCCCGTGGCTGGTGTTCGTCGTCGTTTGGACCGCGGCCGCGTGTGGGTGCGACGGTCTTTACCCACTGTCTAAACGGAACAATGAACGTTGCGCCGTATCAGCCTCGAATTAATACATCGAAATCGCCCATTGTTAACGGTAAGACCGGAGCAATAGCATTGCAAATGACGGTTGTCGTCGATGCACCGCCACGACGCGACGCGGAATTGATTGGCTGCGGGGTGGAACAATGTTTCTGCGTCTCCCACGAACGAGCAAGGTTGTCGCGGCACGCCTGAACGTGATTTTAGGCGACGCCCACGCTGACGACGCAACTAGCATAAGTCGATTCGAGAATCTCCAATAAGAGCTCCTCTTTTTACGAAGAAACCCGTCCGAAGGTTCAACTGGTTCAATTTTATCTGGAGAGCGAAGGTTACGACGACGCACAGTGGTCTGAAAATGCCGAAAACGGTTAAAACCCTGGGAAAGCTCTATTTCGAAAAAATTCGCGATATAAAGTGTTCTTAATTGTACTTGGGTACGATAGAAATAAAGAAATAAATTGAAAAGTAAATAATAGATTAATAATAAATGATCAATTTTACATGTAAATTTAATAGAAAATAAATGTAAAATGAAATATAATTCAATTTAGATTAAAATTCATAAAGAATAATTCCTTTCCATATAAAAATACTACTGAATTTAAAATGAAATGAAATAAGAAGAATACGCTTCTGTACAAGATTTAAGGAAAATTTATGATATAGAGGTAACGTTTATTTACATTTTTTTTTCTTGTAAGGCAGAGGGGGTAAATACCTTACGCACACCCCAGAATGCGGTGGGGTTCAGGTAGCAGATGTTTGGCCTGCATTTAGCGAAATCAACTCATTATTTATCTGTGACGACGCAACGTTTCTCACCGACATTTCATGAAATAAAACGCGAAGCCGCAGGTTGCCGCAGTTGAATTTTGGATTTATTATTTACTTAGCCATCTACGTGTTTTTGTGTTGTCGCAACTTCATTAACGTTGCTCTTTTCGACGTTTAATGGCATTACAAAACTGCTCGGAGAAATTAAAAATAAATAGCTTCCGCGATTGTTTCCAAGTCTTAGTACTCGAAGTAAGCCAGAAAGAAAAAAATATTTTTCGTATTTCTATTTTTACAGTCTTACTCTATCTTTCATAGTTTTAAATTCATTCTGAAACCCAGGTATGCTTAGCATGGCCGAATTTCATTAATTTTCATGGAACTGTCGAATTTGATCCTTGAAACGTTTTGGTTTGATCCCCTGCTAGTCAAAGATATAACAAATTTGATTTTACAAGACACTTGAAAATTTAGTTTCAGCCGTTCTGAGACCACTGTGCGACTGGCACAGTGTTCATTCTAAAGTAAAAACTGACAGACGCAACTAATTAAACGGGTTTACTTCCGCGTAACGAGTTTCCCTTGCAATTTCAATGGGATCGCAACAAATTGAATCCGGCGATGCTGTTATTTATTCAGGCGGGAGGAACGGTCCCGGGTTTTGATTCGCGTTGTTCAATAATTACGAGTTATTACGTCGGTGTCAACGCGTGCCACGACTGTGTACGTGGTTTTATCCCGGAGGAAATAGAACTTACGGCGTATTTATTAATGCGTCGCTTTATGAATACGTGACGCCGGTGCCCCGGGATCGATGACACGCGCCCCCCGGGGAAAACATGTCAGAGTGGTCGTGTTCGGTTCGCAGACTTCAATCCTACTACGATTTTAAATTATTCAAATTGTTCTTAGTCGAGTTTTTCGTCCATTCTCTCTCTCTCTCTCTCCTTCTGTCCGCCTCGCTCTCTTCTTAAATCACTTATACGGGCCAGGAAGATCCATTTGCCCGTCCACCAGGGAAGTTTCGAGTCTCTTATACTTTAACCGATGTTCGGATGTGCATTCAAATGACTGGTTGAATACATTTGCTCTGTGCTGTGAATAAAATGTCGCGCATAACGTCCGTGCAGTTCCATCGACGTTTTGATTAACTCTTAATTCCGATCGTTGAGCGTCTCCTCGACGCTCATTCGCTGTCGCGTCTGTGGCTGTCGTTCACGACGGTAATTAATATGACTGACAATACCGGGCACGGGAATAACGGATCGCTCTCCCCGTACAAATTCGATATATCCTCCGACGCCGTTTCCACGTAAGCTCCCAGCTTAAGGAACTTTCCCCACACCGTTCCCATTTGTTTCACCGTTCTGCCTACCTTACGTTCGCCTACTATGTCTCCATAGACGTGGTATTACGTGCGAACGTCTCATGCGAACACCACTCGTACCCAGTAGTTACCCCGGCGCGGCAACATCATCGCTATTCCTGTGCAACCACCCGTGTCCGGAAAATTTGAAAATTTATTATTGATCCGAGGAACGAGCACACCTGTTGTTTGATCCGCCGTCGTCTTGCGGAGGGAAATAGCCACTGATCTGTGTTCGGTGCATCGAGTACGAAACCGATTATCGATCGCCTCGCTGTGAATTATGCATCGTGTTTGCTTTCTTTTCTCTGACTGCAGTTAACGCTACGTCTACGGAGCATTAAAACTGAGTATTTTACATCACTCTGTACAAATAAGAAGAACGTGTCTATACAAATTTTCATATACATTTTTTAAATAATATATACCTAAGGGAATAAGTTTGTCGAGCAATTCCACGTAGATGGATCTTCGCAATCTCGATAATATTTTTAAGTTCTTGAAAAAATGTAAGATGCGAATTTGATTTAATTTAGTGCGGACTGTGTATGTATGAACGTGTATATGTATGTACTGTAAACTGCCTCGGAGAGCGACAGAAATAGATCTCGACTGAGATCTGAAACAATCTCAATAATCGTGAATGAAAAATATTAGAACCCGTCATTTCGACGTAAACCTAGTGTTAAACGTGTTTCGTTAAACTTTTTACATGGCGTTATTTGCTGCTTCCGGATACTTTTCAAACGTTTAAAGCCCGGGGACGCCTTAAATCAACGTGATTAGCGTAAATATCTCCATTTTAAAACTGATCGTCCGTCTCTGCGTTCTCTCGCGTCGTTTCACGAAGTTGCACGACAAATACGCGATTTATCCGAGCAAAACCGTTGCGGTTCACGCCGGAACGGAGGACACGCACTTTCGCAACGTAAAACTGCCCGTCAGAAGTGTCAAAAAAGTGACAACGGTAATGTGTTTCATGTAAATTCACGCTGTCACGTGTTTCAGTATTAAAGCGTTATAAACTTCCCGCGGTAATCCTTATTGCCGGCGATAGCTTTCGCTGGCGTAATTTGTTGTCAGAAATAGCGACGTGCGCGCATGTTGTTCTATCGGTTGCACACTGTTTCAATGACGATGTATCATTATTCATTGCTATACCCGAAAACTGTTGCGATACACGCAATTCTAAATTATTCTTGATCATTCCTACCGAGTCACTGTTTCTCTAGCACTTTCACTGAAATTCGACATTCGACATTTTCGAGTTCCGGCACGCCTCTAATAATCGCAGAACATTAAGAAAAACAATCGTACCTCGAGGCTGTTTTGAATGTTACGCTCGAGAAGGGGCGCATCCCCTAACCGAGGAGCCACCCTCCGGAATAGATTCCCGGAGAAAGTTAATCAATCACGGCTATCGTTAGCCTGAACGTTCTTCGGTGTGCTGATTTGGCCGGGATCGTTCGCGGGAATATGAATGTTCGCGAAGAACAATGGCGGTTCGGGCGAGAGGTGCGGCTGGTGGGACGATAATAGTTAACAGACGCGACAATCTTCGCAGGAATTACTTGGCCAGAAAACGGGGCTGGGGTGGGGGGAACGGTGAGTTATTGCGATGGCGGGCCGTGTTCTAGAACGCAAGGTATCCCGCAGGAAGGTTCCGTGAAAGAAACAAGGAAGCGACCGGGACCGGAGGGGGTTGGGGTGAGTCAGGAAGAGCGCTCGAAAAGGGGAAAATAAAGCAAGACGCGGCGCGGCACGAGCGTGAAGCCTCGCAGACGGTGCTCGGGCTGGTGCACAAGAAAAGAAGATACAGCGCCGGAGGAAGAGCCGCGAATACGTCACCTGAATGCCACCGTAATGTTCACAAAATGCCGGAAATATAAGCAAACGCCGAGCGGAGTCGCGTGCTCGCGCGCGCGCGCCACACTCTCCCCCAGGAACTGTCGTTTACATAAATAGCTGGAAAGGCCGGATTTCACGTGTACCGTTCACCGGTCCGCACACCCAGGCACCGGTGTGAGCGTACGTGTCTCAATATTTGACGGCAGAGTTTCCGTGCATTTGCCTACCAAATGGAACCCAAGCACGAGGACCCCGCCACTCGGCTAAGACGCCGCCCGAAGACGTCCGACGTCCGGGATCTAATCGTCCGGATCGAACGCTGTCTTCGGATGTCGCCGGACGCCTCGTCTTCCAACGACGAAACACCGGGAAAACATCCGTCGGACAGTGTTCCGTCATGAAAACCCTCTGCGAAGAGACATCCGTGAAGGTCAATCCGCGGCATAATGACCCTGACCGCCATAAAAAACCTAGCATAATTTGGCGCAGTTAAAAATCTGAATAACGAACTGCGAACCATTATGGTACCTAGATTTATACAGTGAGTGTAAAACGTATTCGTACACCTCTTATAGTTCTAGAAAACCATATATTTCTTTATGTAGTTGTAGATTCTTTTATAAAACAAAAACACAATTACGATTATTATATGTTTCAACTACAAAATGTGACATGAATAAACTAACGAAAAGTTAACGTTAACGAGATATATTAAAAACAGTCTGAAGTCTCTCAAAATTAGCACGCAAAAGGTATTCGTACACGTTATGTAGTTGTACATTCTTTTGTAAAACAAAAACACAATTACGATTATCATATGTTTCAACTACAAAATGTACTACATGAATAAACTAGCGAAAAGTTAACGTTAACGAGATATATTAAAAACAGTCTGAAGTCTCTCAAAATTAGCACGCAAAAAGTATTCGTACACGTTACGTAGTTGTACATTCTTTTGTAAAACAGAAACACAATTACGATTATTGTGTGTTTCAACTACAAAATGTACTACATGAATAAACTAACGAAAAGTTAACGTTAATTAGATATATTAAAAACAGTCTGAAGTCTCTCAAAATTAGCACGCAAAAAGTATTCGTACACGTTATGTAGTTGTACATTCTTTTGTAAAACAAAAACACAATTACGATTATTATATGTTTCAACTAACAAATGTACTACATGAATAAACTAACGAAAAGTTAACGTTAACGAGATATATTAAAAACAGTCTGAAGTCTCTGAAAATTAGCACGCAAAAAGTATTCGTACACGTAACAAATTTAGCAATAAACGTGTTATAATTTGCGAAAATAAATTCAATTAATATTTCGTTGGATAGCCTTTCGACTGTATAATTGCGTCCAGTCTTTGTGGCATTGAATCCACTAAATTGGATGTGATCTCGTGTGTAATATTGCACCATTCCTTTTGAAAAGCAAGTTTTGATTGTTCTTTACTTGAAATATGCAGGGCTTGGATTTTTTATCAAGCAGATACCATAAATTTTCGATCGGATTAAAATATCAAAATATATTTGGTATATATTATTTTGATAAAAATATTTTTTATATCATTAAATTTGTTTGTATTTAATAAATTACTAAACATTTCAGTACTCTACTAGTACATTGCACCATTTTCGTACGTATAGCATACATTTACGTTTTGGAGTTAAAATGGCTCCGAGTGCAAAGGGCTAATTTGTTTTATTGTGCTTCGAGCGAAAACAATTATTTTATTTCACATCAATCCATTGCTATACGATATTCAGCCAGACCATCAACGATGACTTCAAACCGCTAAATACGAATGCTTTCAATTTCTTTTAAACCGAAATGGAATTATACTTTTCCATTACCGATAGTCATTTAAAAAATACGTATAAATTGTTGTTCACCTCTTCGGGAGAGTATGAACGTCAACGTAGTATTAATTATTATCGCTGAACAAAATACCGTAGAATTGTGGTTGAAACTAGGCATTGTACCGATGTAAAGAGAGTTTCGCTCTTTCAATTTTCCCCTCGACCGCGCTTTAATTTGCGACCGCAAATAAAATTGGAGTTGATTTACTATGGCTTTCATGACGTTTACGAAGAAATAAATGCAGAACACTTTATTCTTTGATGTCGCGCAAACATTTCTGCCGGTGCGTGTACGGCTGCTTGTTCGCCAGTCAACAATCGGGCATCCGTATTTAATGATTTGTCATTGCGCTCGCACGTGACGATAATTACGCAATAATTTACAATATAATTGCGTTTCATAATAACATTAACTCTCGCTTTGACCACAATGCCGCGTAAACGTAATAATTATAATACATAACAATATATCGACACGCACATTGTCTCGCACAACAGGGTGAACAGAACTTGTTTCCCAAAACGCAATTAAATGCGTACCTCATCTAACAAAATCATAACTTTTTAACGTGATACCTTCTAATTGAATGTTCACGCTTGGAAACGAACCCGAACACCGTCCCGGCAACGGACTCGCATTGTGCTGCATTATCAATGTTCGTAACTGTTCGATGCGCGGCGCACTGATCAATTTGCACGAAACCCCGCGCAAAATCCACACCATTGTTGGTTGTACATACATCGTTCGCTACAAACGGACCTGTTGTTCGCGTTTCCTGATCCATAAAATCTGGTTCAGGCATTGTGCCTTTTTCCTACCGCGAAAAGGTACCATTATGTTACCAGGAAAATAATGTTTCAATGTTTATAGATTCATGGGAATACAGCAAAAGGTTTTCTCCAATTTTCAAATCCTGCTCAGAAAAATTCGGGTGACTCGTGCCATTTTGTGAAAGTCACAAAGTCAGAAATCTGATTTGCAGTTTTTAAACAACTTTTGCAATCCCTAATCTTCATTTGAGGAAGAAAGAAATGCTCGATCTCGTTGAACAGCTACATTTGAGCTCAAATTATACATGTACATTATTTCTATATATATTATTCTTCCAGTTTGTGAAATCTAGAAGAGTGTAACAAATTGTAAACTCGAACACGTTTCAACAGTGGACCACTGAAATCGTTGAAATTAATAAACATTGATTAGATTCCACGGAAATATCTTTTCTCCACAAAACGAACGGCGAGCCGAACGAAACGAGGTTGCAACGGAGCCGATTCGCGTTATTACAAAAATTCTATGGAAAATTTTATTCTCCGTTCAGAAAGGTAACCGTCATTCGCACGCCTCCCCACCCCCTCCCGGCCCGGGGGAATGCCGGGAAATTTGCGCGAGAAAATGTACACAAACTTCTTTCGAGGGGAATGGCATCAAAGTTTCACTCGGCTTTAGAAGCGCGGTGCGGTAACTGCATATTATGAGATAAGTAACAACCGCGTCCCTGGAAAACGGTCTCTCATGTGCTTTCCGCCCAGATAAGTTTTCATCCCGTTTCGTTCGTCTTCTTTTTTTCTCCCGTTTTTCGCGTGTCCGCGCGCAACCAGTCGCGTCATTAGCAAAGACAAAAACCCCGGACCGCGAAGGACATGACATCGCGAAAATTTCCAAAGTACGAAAGTTCCTAGTTATTCGCCGTCGGGTTACCGTTCGACGGAAGCAGTATCGTTCGGCGCTGGTGGGAAAACTTTCCTCGCGAATTATTGTACCTCGTTAAACATCGAGCACCGAGCGCGCACGCCTTCCGCGCGCGATAGTCACGTTACGAGCGTCTGGCAAACCGTGACGCGTACGAAGACAATACGAACGTCGCCGAGTTTTCTCTCGTCTGAGCTCCTTATTTTCTTTCCGGTATCGATTCGCGGCCGACGTTCCTCCCTTCAGCTACGCTCTGCGAAAAAACGTTCTGTCGCGCGACGCCGACAGCCTTTCTGCTTCGGGCATGATCGTAAAATATTTGCGCGCGAATCGCCGAGGAAATGTTTAACCGTTGGACGATTGCAAAAGTTCCTGTCCGATTTTCGGAGACCTCGAGACCGTTCTCGAAGAAGAACCAAATAGTTTCTACCGAAAAGGGACAACAATCAGGATGATAAACGTTGGCAGACAATTATAGAAGTGGTGACTACTTGGTTAACGAAACTGTTATGTTAAAATGTAAACGTTTATATTTTTTATTCGACGCTATTGACTGCTTCACAGTAAAACAGCTTGCTCACGGCGAACATTAATACATTGTCTCATAGATTTTAATAGAAACTTTGTGTAAGTTGTTAAAAATAAATATTGTATAACCTGAATAGGGTACGCATCTAACACGAGGTCTTTACAACTTCAATTTTAGGAAATGTAAACTGAAAAAGAAATAATATCCTGTATAATTAGAGCTTGTTGGTAAAAGTTCGTTTACAAACATTATCGACGGTTATCAGAGAATCATAAAAAAGGAAGAAAAACGATGCACGCTTCGGAGTGGATGTGGAGTAACAGATTTGCCATGGCCTTAATAGAACATGCACTTAAACGACGAGGAGGACGGTTTCAACACTGTTTTTCCAAAGGCTGTGTTACATGTTTATTTGATATTTAATGGATCGTGAAACTTTGCAACGCTGGAGCATGCTTGTTGCAGCTGGAAACTGAGACTCTTGTGAAACACTGACTCCCGGTTCTGCAGGTTTCACCGTTCTTTTTTTTTTTTGTTTTTTTGTTTTTCGTTTCTTTGCCGTAGGGCACACCGGAAGGTCAGGTTTCTGCGAAGTCAAACTAAACATCGCAAGCGGCCGTTCCCTTTTATTTTCCTTTTTCTTTTTATAAAAAACAATCAAATTGTTCACGATGCTTCCCGCACTTTTACACAGCACGTATACATGCTCTGTGCAATGACCACGTCCGTTCAATTAATTTTGCAAAACGAAGAATTCATTCGTGACACCAATTTGAAGCAACAGGACCCAAAAATTCCAACAAAATCGAAATAATTCATATACCAAAACTGGAAAGTGAACATTTCTGACAGTGATGAACCACAAAACAAAATTACGTCTATTATAAATATCGTGATAAAAATCAAATTCCCTGGTCAAACGTAACTTAGCGCGCTTAACTGATACAGCTAGCCATTTTTATTTGAACGTGTCTGTCGCAGAAACTCCCCATAGTATTTTATAAGTATTAAAAGTATTTTATAATTTTGGTTTGAAAGCAATGCATTCAGCCGTAAATATATTTAATATATTTAAATCCTCACAAATGCATCCAGATCCAACAGAGTTAGAACCTGGAATTTCACTACCATCGGTAAAAATTGCGTATGAGTTACAGTTTGAAAGCCAATTATGTAATATGGAATTTGGATGGTTGCATATTTCAAGATCATGACCAAGTTCAGTATTTATTGGAATCAAATTACTAATAACATTATAATCCAGACGATAAATATCATAACAGTTACTGATTCTTAAATTTCTTTCTATGATATGGATATCATCAATATATTGATGTATGAGTCTTTTCCTCTTGCGTTTAAAATTCCTGGTCTTGGAATGATATTGATGTATTTCATTGTTGACCAGGATGGAAATAACTTTACTCAGGCAGTTATTACATAAGAGACCATGATCTTAGTGGACACGAAACGGTAGATCCAATCGTCCCAACCTATAAGGAATTCACTTTGAGCGCTGGCGGTGTTGGCCGATAATCCACGGACGACATTATCGCGGAGAAAATTGTGAAAACAGAGGCCAGGCGAATCGGTCGAGGGTAACGACAGCATAATGTCGCCGGCAACGTGACATGCGCAATGAGCTAACGGGGCGACGGTTTTCGCGTTATGCGATCTATCGCGTGGGTATGCAGCTGTCGTCGTGGATATTTTATAAGAAGAGACGGTGTCCGCTGCGACGCGGAAGAACAAGGAACAGGCGATTCCTTGGCTCGGGTAGCGTTAAGGGTAGGGAAAAAGGTCACCGGCACCAGCGGTACCCGCGACCTTCTCTACCCTCTCCACCTTGTTCGTCGTCTCTTGGCCCCGGGCACCGTACAGTGACTCATCCTTTTTCGATCTTCGCACGGCACGTCTTTACCCGATGAGTTTTCATTTCTTTAACCGCGGCCTTCATCATCATGAATTTCTCGACGGCGCGCGCGGCGTCCGGCCCGTTCCTTCGACCGACGATTCAAATGCGAAAGCATTCACCGGCTCTTTGTACGTGATTTGCCCGGAACCTTAATTAGAAAACGCCACCGAGCGACCTCCCCCCTCTTTCGCCCCCTCCTTTTCTCTCTTTCCCGCTCAGCAAGAATTCTATACAGTGATTTCGCGTTAACCTCTCGGCAGACGTCCGATTCGCGGTGTTTCCGCCGAGTAGGAACGAAATGACACAGGTGTTTATTAATTTACCACTTGAACGTAGCCGGTGATGATGTGCGAAAATATTTGCCGTGTTGTTTGGCGGAAGTGAATTTTACAACGAGTTTTATGCCCGAAATAAATGCGAGAACAATTAAACGACAATATATCTTTATTGTGTTATGTCGTAACGTCCGGGTGGCCTTATGGCCGTTTGTTGCCGTCATTTAATGTTCTATTCGTCGGTGCCCTTGCGTGAACTCCGGCGAACAGATAACAGTAAAATGATTGCAGCCGATTGTCACCGATTACGTTATTTCGCGAAGGCTATACACTCTCGCTGGGAAATGTTTCGCAGTTTAGCGGAATGGGACAAGTGAGGAGCAATAGAAGGTTATCAATTTGTAACTGCTGCTTCATCCTACTTTTCTTATCAGTCTTATTATCTTCTACTACTTTAAGCTACATTAAGATGTGCTAAGATATGCTTTTAAATAAATGCAAGAATAATTGCATACCAAATGTTTTAACTTATATTAGTTTGTTACATTCAGGTGCCATTTATTATGGATATGCGATTGGAACGAAAGAAAAACATTTGTCTTTTAAATTATTTTTTAATTGATCTTTTTATGTCCGCTTCTGCTGCCATTTACGTTGCGCTTGTAATTATCCAAAGCGTATGACAATGTCGGGGCTCAAGGTCGTCCTCTAATGAACAGATAAAATTTAAATGATTACAGATGATTGGTACCGATTACATTATCCTGCGATGACTGTACGCTATCGCTCGAAAGTGTTTCACAATATAGCGAATTAAAATGAATGAGAGACTCGCAATTGTTACTCTGTCCTATTGTTTCGTTTGATCATGTAATGTCCAACAAATATATACTTCAAACAATTTGTGATTTAAAACAGTTGACGCAATCGGCACGAACACAGAATCATGAGACTTTTTTTTTTAATACTGCTTCCTTTTACGTTCCATAGAACGAGACAATAAAACGATTATTAAAACGCACGAATGCACTCGTCGTGAGTCAACTATTCTGTTAATAAATAATATATACTGTGCTCGGAATGGAGTAGGCCACAAACTCACAATATACTCCTCTTTGCTGACAAGATGTTGAAGATGTAAAAGTTTTTAATATCCGTTCACGTATTCTTTCGACGTTATCGCAAACGTAAAGGCTACATAAAAGACACCGTTAAAATGATGCGCTACATACTCGAAACAAATACAAAAATAATACAACACACGATTTAACTTATATTAGATTGCACAATTCAGACTCCCCTTAATTATATCGGTTGATCTAGAATTAAGTAAATGTTCAAATCTTTTAAATATATTGCATTTTTGGTGTCATTTATGTTATTTGCCCAGTCCCCGAAACGGTTGCCAAGTTCAACAGGCCCGTTGTCCTAAAATACACGCAATACATACAAAAATGAAACCTGCGAGCGATACAAATCACCGCTCGAACGAACAATAAAAAGAATTCTGTATAAATGATAACATTTTGCGGCTAGAGCCGACACAGTACGAAAACTTACATCGGCTTCAGAGGGTGCGACGTAAAACGCCGTCAAAATCACCACGGAAAATACTAGAACGGCGAGACTCATTTTCCGAAACATGATTTTTCTTTTTGTACAGCCCTGGTTTGCATTAACATCGATGCGCACGGTTCGCTGCTTTATATACGTGACTGTATCTATGGCGCGGAAACGTTTAAACGCATCGTGACTCGGTTATCGTTTTGATACATAATAAATTCTTCCCAAAATGGAGGTAACCATAAACTTGTGAACGAAAAAACAATCCGCTGCCTTGTTGAGTAGATGTTGTAAAAGTTTTAATGGCCGTTTCTGTACTCTTCCGAAGTTATCGCAGACATAAATGTTGCGTAAAATGTATTCTTAGAAATATGTGCTGGACATTTGATATAAATACAAGAGTCATTAAACACAGCAGGCCCGAGCAACTTCTCCCCCTCCGTCGCTTCACGACCCCCACCACCGGGGTACCGGTTCCCCCACTATCAACTATTCCATGCATTGCCTCGCGTGACCGCGAACGTGAACATGATCTGTTCTCGACAGTTGGTGGGGGGATCCAAGAGTAGGCAGAGGAGTCGTCTGTGGCTCGCGAGCCGCAAGTTGCCCAGGCCTGGGGTACAACACGTTTTAGCTTATGCTAGACTGTAACTCGCCCCTTAGTATATCGTTCGAACTAGAATCCAATAAGTGTTCATATTTTTAAAATATATTTAAGTCCAACGAGCGAAGCCTCTGAGCGACACAAATTACTGTTCCGACAAAAAATAAACAAATTTCCGAATCAATGATGAAATTTTCAGCGATAGCCAACGCAGTACGAAAACTTAAATCGGCTTAAATGAAACATCGACGCAATAAGCACTTCATTTTCCGAAATATGATTTTTCTCTTTCTCGAGCCCTTGCTTCCATTAATATCGACGCACACTTCGCTGCTTTATATACACGACTGCATCCATGGGACGCGTCTAAATGCATCGTGGCTCAGTTATTGATAGATGATAAACTCGGGCCAGAATGGCGACGGTAATAAATTCGTAATCGATGCAGAAATGTACCGCTCCTTTCATAATACGCCGGGAGCGTGAAACTTTTTTATGCCCGATGTTTCTAGTCTGATTACTTTCGAACGTTTTCAATGAAATACTTTCAATGTGCATCTGGCAATTGCGCCGGCCTCGCAAGTGTTCCTCACGCAGCACTGATTTGAAATTGAACGCTGTGTATAGTGGCGGCAACTATACGAGTAATTTCTGCGCCGCGTGTTAAATGGTGTGCGCATGGTGGTGCACAATGGTACCGAACGCGAACAATTGCGTCACAAGCCAAAATGTAAAAGGAGCAGGATTGCTCGCGTTGTTTGCAAGGTACGGGAAAAAATATTCGTTTGCAAAAGGAAAAGGCGGGGCCTTCGGTTTTTCGTGTTTTCTTTTTTCGTGAATTTATAAATCGCGCGACGAAATAGAGCGCTTACGCGAAAAATAATTGATTCTTGGGGACGGAGAAGGACAGTTTCATTAGTATGTTCATCAATCAATGAAATGCGTTTTCAACTGTGTAGCTTGCCTCCGGTGATTTACATGCGTTACGTTATTTAACGATGGTGTTCGACGTTACGTAAAGCACAGTCCCGTTAAATAATTATTCTTACGTATTTGCGATCTGATTGGTATCCAACGAACACAACACAAAAGGCTGTTTTGCACGGGTAATACTACCGCCGACGGCGGCAATTTGATTAACTCGCGGTTCTTCGTCATTTAAATTCATAAATATCGTATATTAATTATACCAACCGAAAGTGCATGTGCACTTGTTGCCGGCTTCTCAATTCCATTATCGTCATCGATTGTCAACAATACGCCACATCGATTGTTGATTCATCAGTGTTGTACCTCGTTGAAACTTCAAACCCGTTTTTCTCGAAACGGTATTTTTTTCGCAACGGTATATTCAAAACAACTGAACCAACCGGACTGAAAATTTTGTATATTTCTTCAGCACATGTACGGGTATCACCGCCACCAGAATCACGTCGAAATAAATTTTTTTCTCATTTTTACAACCCCTTGAATATAAAAACGAATCGATTCTATCGAATGCATGATGTTAAAACTGCGGCCATATTGTTAATTTTCAATATTTTCGTTTCTCGTTCGCACAGAAAATAGTCGGAGGTGTGCTGAGTAGGATTGAATTAGATTTTGCTATTTTGAGTAAGCAGAACGATTACGAAAAATTGTTATTGTTAAGCTTGCGTCGACAACCCGGCCGGAAAACGGTGTACCGCTGGAATGTGTTAACAATAATCCACTGTCTTGTTCTCGGAAATACGAAATTGGCCTGAACGTCAAGTAGGGGAAAAACGTAGCGCCATTAACGTTGAATCGCAGCGTCGCACAAAGCGAACGAACGCCCGGTGATTTTTATTAACCGCTCGAAGGGAGCGCGCGCGGCTGGGGAAATGAGATTTTGTTGCTTTATAAAGGTTATCGTGCTAATTAAAAAATGCGGAACGACCGAAGACGTCGCGGAGCGCGCGCCCCGCAGGAAATGAAAAGGTCTTTAAAAGCCACTCAACCAACCATAATCCCCTTCCGCGCTTTTTATTTACATTACAAAACGCATTTCCGCGTCTCGCGGTACGCAAATCACCGTCTTTGTTCTCGGCCGTGCGCCGTTTTCTCAAGCGCGGGGCCCCGCAAAATTTCAACGACCCACGAGAATCGTCATTGTAACGAATCGGCAGTTAGGGTTCGCTCTGTTGTGCGAAACAGGGCTGCAGAACGGTGCACGCGGCGAATAAAAGATTGCCGTGTTCTGAAATCTTTCGACACTGCGGTGCAATCCGTCACACTTCGTAGACAACGACACGATGATACACGTTTCGAAAATCACTTTTATTAAATAAGTAATTTCATTCCGGATTGCCTACCAAATCTTGAGAATACCTATTCGAATCTTAACAATATTCTTTCGCAAAATTATTCCGAAATAAATGATTGCTTTCGAGAGCCGTTGTACTAACAAAAGCGCACATATGCGTAGCTTATAAATTCAATTAAAGAAGAATGTTTTGCCTTTATATCTGCCAACCAACGGAACCGTTAAAACAGAAACGAAAACTGCTTTTGACTCCGGATCAAGACGCTTCGTAATGAAGGTCCGTTCCGCGATAATAATCGCGACACAGGTCCCTCAGTTAATTAAGCAAGGACCTACTCGGAATGTCACCGGCTCCCATAAAGTCGGGATTTGAAGACCGAGGACAGAACCGAAATTCTTTTCACGGCGATTTCTTGGCCGGAGCGGATTACCCGCACCTATCAAGAAGATTTGCCTGTCGTCGAATCAGCAACGAGCTGAGCCGGGTGCGATGCTCAGGATCGGGGTAAACTCTCGGAGCTGCCACAACATCAGCTCGCAGGATTAAGAACGTCCGCGTCATCAGAGGGGATGTAAAACGCGGGTGTGCGGCACGACTCGTTCCTTGGGACATTTGTTTTCACGACCCAATTAAAATTAACGGGCCCGAGTGAGCTTAAAGGTTAAATCTCGCTGTCCGTAAAGATGGCCGGCTGCTAGCCACCGTCGGGTCCTCGTTAAAAGGTTCCACCGCAAGATTTGCATAAGTAATATTCGACGCTCTCGAAACGCCTGTGCTCCACCTGTCGACGGTAAGATGGCCGCACGTCTGCACGAGATGGTGGTCGATGTACATTAGAATTCTAATACAACGAAATTTGATCCTGTTTGTTGAGAAGGGGCTACACCTTGGCTGTCTACAAGATGCGCTAGGATTTCGGGAATTTTTATAAGGATCATTAATGAGTGGAAAACTCTGAGTTCGTACAATGATATTAAAATCACTCTAAACTTTATTCTCGATCTTTGTCGGAACTACTGAAAAATTGAAAAATCACTTTAATACGGAATTCTACACATATTATAAATTGAACGGTAAGGTGACCTATTCGCTCTAAACTTTATTCTCGATCTTTGTCGGAACGAACTATTGTAAAATTGAAAAATCACTTTAATACGGAATGCTACACATATTATAAATTGAACGGTAAGGTGACTTATTCACTCTGAACTTTATTCTCGATCTTTTTCGGAAGAAACTATTGTAAAATTGAAAAATCGCTTTAATACGGAATTCTACACATATTATAAATTAAACGGTTAGGTGACCTACTTCCTTAAGATATTCAAAATAAAATTAGATTTATGTCATCATTTGATGAACCTCAATTATTTTATAGTTATTTATTTTGTTAGGTAATTTGTTATTTTCTTGTCGCCACGACCTCGTATAGTATGCAAAACAGAGGGAGAGAGAGAGAGAGAGAGGGCAACAAAGATGGAGAGAAATTACATTATCGATCGGCTACAGCAATTTTTATGAAAATAATGTACCCGTGTTCAGTCGGACGAGGAAGAAAAAACTTTGCGTTCAACGTAGCGCAAAGAACCGACGCGATTTATCAATAAACTGGGACTTTTTGCGTATACAATAGAAATCAGTGTGTGTACGAAAATTGTTATTGAAATGACGAAATCGTGTTTGGTAACAAAACTGTACGGAACAAATGTTCGGACGGTGCCCGGATAGAATGTCGGAAATATTGTCGAATTCGCGGAATCCGCCGAAATTTATTACATTTACAAGCCGCGGTGGTAATTGCAAATAAATACCTCTCGCTTTGAATAATATCCAATCGATTACAGTTGCATTATCATAATAATTTCGTAACATGTATTATTAATTATCCAGGAGCGTTGCGCGCGTTGACAAATAGCTGCGGCACGACTGGACTTGAAAATTACGAGGCAATGGTGGCCCGGTTTAAGCCGGTCGACGTGACAGAAAAGAGAAAAAGAAAAATCATGGCGATTCCTCGGAAACGATTTTTCCATTCGATACGATTCCCTTGTTACGGGAGCGGGCTTACGCGAGCTTAATTGTAACTCGCCGCGCGAAGCTCGCGCAACTTCGCCTCCCGTTTCCTCGTTATATTAAGCAAGCTTCGAACAATCGGATTTCTTCGGAGCATTGCCGGGCGAGGAGAAGGAGACGCGGAAGGAGGAGCAGAGGGGGTGGGGGGTGGGTGCGGGGCGAACTTTTAATTAAATGTAATAGCGTGACGCAATTACTGCGCCCGTACCTTGTCACGTTTAACGCTCGGTATAATCGAGCATGTGTATTTTCAGCGAGGGTACATGCGGGCATAAGCAACCATTCTCTCGCCCGGCAATGTGCACGGGAATGTAACTAAACAAACGTACACTCCGGGATCACCCTAAGTGTTTGCGCAAGTCGTTGCCTAGTATTGTAACACAGTCGGCGCGGCGCGCTGTGCGTCAACCATCGTCAGAATTAGAGAACACGGTGCCCGCCTTGTATCGGTGTTGTCGTTACTGTTAATTAATAAACCGGACCACGGCCCGGCACGGTTCACCAGCCGCTTAATAAAATGCGCGTGCCCCGTTCCGCGAACAGCTCCGCCATCTTTTAATATTTCGCTCCGGAAAAAATGGAGAATAAAGAGCTGTGCTGATATCGCTGTGAGAAACCGGAATTTTTCAAACAAAAGGGTCTCTCGAATTTGACTCCGAGTCCCGATCGCTTCAACCACCCTTACTAGAGGCAATAAATTAATTTGGCACGAGAACATAATAATTTAAAACAGCGTCTGGACAATCTCTGAACACTCGCCCCCAATTTTCTCCCACTGCTATTTACCACCTCCACCACCAAGTTCACATCCCTTAAAAACCCATCTCTGCGTGCGAGTCGTCAGTCTTCAGTTTGTATTCACTCGGTCCTCAACTAGTCCTCATTTAAGTCATATCTTTGTACAGTCGTTATAATTACACTACGAGTAGTATTGTTATCAACAAGTTGTCCAAATTCTCTACTACTCGAAACACCTCACCCTCAACAAGAACTACCTAGAGCACGGTTTTAATTAACCGAGCAACCAGATGCGAGAAAAGTCGACCTAATTGATCTTTTCCATCTACGCAAATACATACATCTCATTTACGTGGGATTGCAAGCTGTGACGCTTATTTATTCAACAATGAAACATAGCCCTTTCCATGGAACAAGAGCGCAGTATAGCGAAAATTGATTTAAAAAGAAACTGTGCGTTAAGGGGTTGAACTGTCTTCCCGATGTTCTTAGTGTCCCAGAAAAATCGAAAGCATTATTTCCCGTGGTCCAAGAAAAATTAGAATCAAGATTGTTTGATAGGCTCGTAGTTATTTTCTGTGTTCCTTCGGCAGTTTAGAAAAAGTGTCGAGACGCAACGCGATGCGAGACCCCCGAAAGTGTCTCTCGAATTTGACTCCGAGTCCCGATCACTTCAACCACCCTTACCAGAGGCAATAAATTAGCCTAAGAGTCGAAGACGCGCGAGACAAAAGCGACGGGACTGGTCCCATTTTCTCTGCGAGTTTCCGGCACGAGAACATGATAATTTAAGACAAGAACAACCTAGCACGGTTTTAACTGAACTTTTCCATCAACGCACGTACATACACAGCCATTAATTATCCTTGATAAAAATCCGGAAAGCATAAGCACGTTCCTAGATAGTCAAGGTGGTCCGCTCGCTTAGCGGAAACAGTTTTCTCGGTCCGTAAGGCGAATGTAGCATGGTCGGGGCTCGGCCGATACACGAAAGATGTCACCGGCCGCTTTATTACGTGCGGCACGAATCAGCAAACAGTTATCCGCGAGTAAAAAGTAATCCGCAAACACCGCTTAACGGAAATTCGGTTCCGCTGAAGCTTGCGCTAACTCGCGCGTAACAGATAGGATTCATTGAAGCCGCGATAATCCCCTTCGCCAGGCTGCGATGGAAACATCGGTAGCCGAGTACATACATATGCATTCGTTAAACGTCCGATACCGGACCGATCGATGACGCGAACAATGAGCAAAGTTGCCGGTCGCCGTGTGCACGGACGTCGGGAATTATCTCGTTGCAACAACAGAGTCGTTCGAAATGTTTCCTGATACTTGACAATGCAGATGACCGCTTAACTATAATTACTTCATTGTCCGGAGGGGGGGAGGGAATGCTCGTAACTTCCACGGGCACGTGTATCATCAGCGATTCTGTTTGGAAACGGATCCGAGCCTCAGAACGACGCGACGCGACGCGACGCGACGCCGGAACGTTGCACGCGAAACGAAGACGGATGAACGGATAAACTCGGATGAACGCGCAGCATCCTCCGTAAAAAGTTTATGGTTTATTCCAGTCAAACGTATAACGCTGTCAAAAGAATGGAGAAGCACGGTCGGCTCGCGTTATTGCCCGATAACAGCGGTAACTAGATCATTTTACGAACTATTTTATACACCGCGTCGCTGTCCCCAGCTTCGACGTCACGGTACCAAGAGCATTCGAAATCTTAGCGAAATTTCGTCCGGCGAGTTTTATTCGCTCGCGAATCCCATAAACGCGGAGAATCCGCAATCTATCTATAACCATTCATTTCGACGGAGTACTCGGAAATGCCTGGAATACCTTGTCGTACAGGCTGCCTCACGACGCGTGGACGGAATTTTAACGACGGATTCGCCAGACAGAATGGTCCAATAGAAATTGCTAATAATGGAAGCTGGCTTCCAGAAAATTCGAGGTTAGGTGCCGGGTTTGCGGTAAAAGTCCAGATCGGAGTGGATTAAAATCGAAATTTTGCAGCATCCTGAGAGAGTAATCGGTGAAATCACATTTCTCGCGAAAAGTGCTACAGAAATTTGTGAACACTTTGTTCCGGAATAAATCTTCCACGGATTTGAAGATTGAATCCTTCACTTCACGACAACACCATAAAAATTGAGCTACGATTTTTTCCCACTTTCTTAAGAGAACCAAGTAAAGTTAGCTGCGAACACCTTTCATGTAGACCTTAATAAAACGACTAAGAAAAAACAGATTGTGCATCTTTCGGTTTAGCGTTTTCCTGGTGACGTGTGAGTAACGAGCACTCGTGACCGAAGGTGTTAGCGCACGAGGCTCGCGGTTTCATTGTATCGAAGATGCGTGCTAATCGCGTCGGTAAGGATAATCATTAACGACTCTTTCGAAAGCAATCAATCACCGAAACGGTAAAATCGCTCGTTGCCGCGGCGCATCCATTATATACGGCTGTTAAGCATGTATTTCCGGCCGCCACGTGGCGCCATGCTGGATTCCAGGGTTTCGCGTCGGACAGCACCTTTAATTATCGTTGCACGCGACGGTCCCGAGTTAAAGGTCGTTGGGGTGGCGATACACGATAAAATGGACCGACCGTCACTCACCTGTCCGGTTCGCGCACCTTCTCGGCTCAAAGAAACTGGCTGAATTAACGAGATTACCGATACACTTTCGGGGCAGTATAAATATTCGAAACCTTCTGTTTGCCAGCTACCGTCGAAACACCCAGTCACGGTTCTGTCAAACGCGTTTCCGACGCGATAATTAGCATCGACGAATATATTGTTGCCAATAAGACCATCACGGGTCAGACTGCGTCTGTCAAATTAGGTCAACGTACTAAACTGTTTGCTGAAGTATTAATTAGTTTCCGGCAACTTCGATATCCTGCTCCGTGGTCCGAGTTCGTGCGATGTTAAACTTCCGGTCGAACGAAACGATGTAACACGGAACGAAAGTAACGTGCACGGACGCGACGCGACGCGACGCGACGCGAAAAAAGTATGCCGATTAATAATCGGGTTAGAGTGTTTCGCGGCTGAGCGCGGCAGAATTTGTTACAATACGGCCGGCGCTCGGCGTGCACACGTATAAACTTTGTATAATAAAATCAGCATATTTAAATTCGGCCGTGCGCGGACGAAATAAAGCAACCGCGACGGTGACGCACGCGAAATCAACGGGAATGTTGTTTCCCTTTGTAAATTCCACGCGAAATAGAACATTAAATCACGCAGACCATCGCGCACCGCATTTTTACCCGCGTCGAAACAAATAGAGTGGCCGGGGGACGCGGCGGAATTAAAATAACGCGAAACCAAAATGACGACATGATGCGCATTGTTCACCGCCATCGCCGCATGCTGCAACGCGCGTGCACGACAATGCGAATTATTACCGAATCGTTCGCTCCGAATATGCAAACAGCTTGCGGGGACCCGCGATCGTGACGCGCTTACTTCTGCTTATATTACACCAAAAAAAAAAAAAGAAAAAAAGAAAAAGGAAGAAAAAAAGTCTCGACCATATTGGAGATTTATTCGCCATTCGTATATATGAATCATCATATCAATCACTTTCTCGATACTCGCTTCGAAATTCATTAACCAGTTAACTGTGGAATTTAATTTTAAACATTCCTCACGGCGCGGTATTGAAGACAAGCAACGACGAATATACACGTCGAACGCAAGACAAATGCGGCCATTATAAAAGCCGAAGCCCTTGTAAAGCCAAATGAGAAAGAATTATTCTTTTATTCGATAAGAATGTAACAATTCATTAACGTTAACTGCGCCGCAATAGTTCACTGGTTAAAAGTTCCAATTGAATAATGTTCCGTTTAATACTAACTGTGTGTATAATCTGGTTTCCCATTAAATTTTTCGAATAGCTTTATTAACTGTGCCTTCAAGCTGTATCCACGTTTTCACGAATGTAGCGAATATTTATCGCTATTATTCGGCTAATGGCGCGTAGGTATAGTCGGTTGTGGAAACGGGGTCCACACGCACGGACTCCAGGCGGTCTCGGGGAGCAGAGAACGCGAGTAACATTCCGGGAATCGTTTTGGTGTGTTTCCAACAAGGTTGGCGTTCGCGTAAAACAAACTTGCGATTATCCAGCGGCCATAAACGGCGGTGATTTCCAAGCAGAACGTTCGCCGGGGGAGGGAAAAATTTGATAAAGGCACAGGATCGGGTTCGATCGTCGGACTCAGCGATCCGGGAAAACGTAGGATCCGGCCTCGGGAATCGACCGACGCATATAACCCTTTTGGGCTCGGGACGGGGCCGGCCCGCGGAGCCCGTAACTTTGATACGTCGATTAATTCACGACTCGTTAAACTTTCCGACCGTTTCACGATACTTTTCCCCCGAGGGGGAGGGGGAGGGAGTTATCCGAATTCAAACACGACGTCCGGCGAGGACGGTTAACGCGCAACAATAACCGGATCGGATCGTGGGACGGCCGAAGAGGAACAGGGCAGCCGGATCGGGATCATGATTCACGCTTGAATTTACATTTTAATTACATTACGTTTGATGGCGGTATTAATTTTATCGGGGCGGCCGACCGCAGGAATTCCGATATCTTCGGCATGGTTGCCGGTCGATCGCGGCCGGCACCGCCGCGCACGACAATGCTTCTGTAATGGCGCGCCGTAATAGATCAAAGTAAATCTGCTACGAATTAATAGTCCGCCGGGATCATCCCGGCGAAGAATGATTGCCATCGGCTGCCGCCACAATGACAGTCGAGCCTCCGATGAAACCGAATTCGGAAATTCGACGGTTCCCGAAACCCATCGCGGCGCTACACGCTGTAATCCGTGTATTAGGACAACCATATCCGCGACCGCAACATGCTGAAGGCTCGAAGTGACAGAAAATTGATACTTCAGCTTTAACCCCCGACGGGCTTCACTGTCAAACATCCGACAACTTCAAAGCACTTCAGCTGAGCAAACCGAAACTGGAAAATTCGAATCGATCGAAGCGAAAAAGCGATTCGAATCGATCTAGTTATTTTATTGCTTGATACAATTTAGTGAGCTCGAACGTGTTAGGTAATCAAAGAGTAACATATTAAGTAACCTTGTCTAAGGACACGTCGTAATTTGTTGCTTGCTCGCAGGGAACTGTTTATTTAACAGAATCTAAACGTAACATACAAATCAATGAAATTATATATAACAGACAAACATATGAAACACTCAGTCATCTAAACGGTGGTATAAACGTTCTTACACTTGTTAGTTTATTTACAGTTTACGCAAAAAAGCAGATTAACCCTCGTGTCAAGAACCAAAATTTTCAACAATATCCAATGATGTTTTATAATCTTTGTAGTTTCAGTGCATATATTTATGCCTCGAAGGTGAATTAATCTAGATTCGGAAAGAACAGAAAAATCTACAATAAACTGTTTATTTAACAGAATCTAAACGTAACATACATTTGTTAGCGCAACGCATAAATTAATCAAATTATATATAACAGACAAACATATGAAACACTCAGTCATCTAAACGGTGGTGTAAACATTCTTACACTTGTTAGTTTATTTACAGTTTACGCAAAAAGCAGATTAATCCTCGTGTCAAGAACTAAAATTTCCAACAATATCCAATGATGTTGCATGATCTTTGTAGTTTCAGTGCATATATTTATGCCTCGGAGGTGAATTAATCTAGATTCGGAAAGAACAGAAAAATCTACAATAAACTGTTTATTTAACAGAATCTAAACGTAACATACATTTGTTAGCGCAACGCATAAATTAATCAAATTATATATAACAGACAAACATATGAAACACTCAGTCATCTAAACGGTGGTGTAAACATTCTTACACTTGTTAGTTTATTTACAGTTTACGCAAAAAATCAGTTTAACCCTCGTGTCAAGAACCAAAATTTTCAACAATATCCAATGATGTTTTATAATCTTTGTAGTTTCAGTGCATATATTTATGCCTCGAAGGTGAATTAATCTAGATTCGGAAAGAACAGAAAAATCTACAATAATTTTGTGATTTATCAACTTAAATACTAAAAAAATTTTTAAAAGTGGGTTATTGCCATAAGGGTGAAATTATGAATCGGACTTTACCAAGGAATATTTCCCTTCCCCCGACAATATGAAACATTGAGAGACTTTCGGGACAACCAAACGGTATAGCAATTCTCAGCGATGCCTCGGACGGTCTAGTGCAAATGGTTAAAAATCGATCGAGCGGAGTTGTTGCAAAGAAACAGACATCGGGCACGCACGGCGGACAGGAGATTATCGAACGTGACGCGTCGCAACACGTTGACCCGGGAAGGGGAAAAAAAAAGAGTATAATTCGATACGTGACCGGTGACAAACAAAAAGAAACAAATATGACACATCGAGGCTAGGTGGTCGGGAACGTGCGCAGGGTCTCGGTGTAAAATGTAATCGGCACGTGTAGTAATTAAACGCTCGCGTGCGAACTTTCCTCGGCGCGGCTTCAAGCGGGTTCGCGCGGGCGCGCGCCGCGCCGGGCCCGGCCGTTAGGAACCCGAATGAAATATTCATTCTACGTAAATGGTCGATTCTGCGCCCGTGATTTGCTTTTAATTACCGATTCGCTGACGACCGAGAATTATCGTTCGGTTCGTGACTCGCCCGCGCGCCGTTTATCATTGCCAATTGTGTTTCTGCTTTCCTCGCGTTGCTCGCTCGGCCGCGACGCCGAAAATCGTGCCCGCCCGCCGCGAGTATTTGCCATCGACGCGTTCCCCGCGTAACCAGATTTCTCCGGATTTAGACGGATAGCATGAGGGACATTACGTGCAATTAATCCCGAAGAGAGGGAGGGAGAGACGACGGAGAAGGAGGGGCGGCGAGGGGGTGGACCGGTCTCATTAAATTCTCCAATTTACTCGATGAACTCTCGGGGAAGACGGTTATGCAAAAGTTCGACAAGAAAATACGTTCACGTGGAGTCGTCGCATTAATCCCCTTTGATACAAAGGGTAACGATATTTGATTCTTAACAAGAGACACGATGGCTTATTAAATAAACATAGGGTAGTTACGGAACTGCCCGAAGGTTTACGTAATAATGCCGTCTAACATGTGGCTAACGGGCCGTTTCCCGGCGAGTGTTATGGAAATTTATTATAAAATAATCTCATTAAACCTGCGAGCAATTTCGCCTGGCCTCGGGGTTCGCAAAGCGATCCGCCGGTGATCAAAGACACACGGATGCACGCATCCCCTTGCGCTACGGCCGGACGCGTGTTCTAAGAAACGCTTCGCCGTCGTTCCATAAAAGCATTATGACCGTCAACTATCCGTGTACCTGTCACAGGGAATAAAGAATGCATAACGTTTCTCTAGCCGCGGTGTGCATAGCCGAGCAATCGAGCAATACAGTTCTAATCGATAGGAGCGAGCTCTTGTTCTGCAAATGTGATCCGAGATAGTTTGCAAATAAATTCGCGAAATAGCTCGATCATACTCTACGACAAATTGCCGTGATATCAAGTGATTTAGGAATTTCGTGAAATCGGCAAGCTTGTAATCCGTTTCGCAAATACGATCCAGGATTGTTATAAACGAACCCGCGAAATTGATAACTCGTATACTTTACAACAGATTGAAATGATTCTCCTAACAAAACCGTTACCATATTAAAAACGTGAAACCGTTTGCGTTTGAATTGGAACTACTAAGTCAATATCGGCAAAATTTGATTTCTCCCGGCCAAAAGACCAATCAGTATTTTACAGAAATTGAAATTTTTATTTTCCAACCGTGGACATACATTTTTCGCTTTTATTACTCCACATTCATTTCAGTTTAAACGATAGTCACACCGATGCGGAATTAAAACCTTTTTGATTGTCCGTTTGAAATAACTGTAATATGTTTCATGGAAACTGTTGAATCTCCGCAATCTCGTACAGAATAATCGTTTTATATGTTCTGAAGATTGATAAACAAAAAAATTGAAACAGGTTTATCTGAAACACAGTCTTAGAATGAACGCAGAACATCTTTTCAGCAGATCGTGAAACAGGTTGTTTCCGTAATTGAAATTGCTAAAGGAATTGCACCGATGTTAAAAAGTAGAATTAGACCAGATACGGCAAACAAAATGGTCCGTTCTTAGGATCCCGTATCTCAGACCCTGTCAGGATCTAGGGATCCCCAGGTGGGATCCTTAATGTCGAGATGGCTCGGTGATTTATAATTCGGTTCATTTAGTTTCCCCTGGATACAGCTCGAGTCTTTCGGTCTTGGATCGATTTACATGGTTGCCGGCAGCGCATCCCCGGTTTGGTTTATTTCGGATTTCTCGGTTTCTAAATGTGTCCGATTCACTAGTCTGCGGAACGCTAAATTGTGTTTTGCGGTGCAAGGTTGGCGCGCTTTAACTCCCGGACCCTGCGCCAATCCAAATTCGTTCTTCCGACTTAGTTTTATTCATGGCTGTGCACCGAGAATGTATCGCGTTCAATCCGTGCACGTTTGATCGAGCCCTTTGAGCACGCGGGGCGGCTTCGCTGAAATCTAAATCCGGCGATCTCTCCGATCTTTCGGACCGGTGTTATTACGATTCGACGATAACACCGGCGTACCGAGAAACGTGTCAGCTTTGACGTAACAGCGTTCCTCGAATATCCCGAACCGTGTAATATTCTAGACGGGACAGACACCGTTTAATGAAACATTCAAACGCCGTTCGCGGATGAATAAAGAATAAACTGACGTGGCGGGATTTGATATTCATTATGCGGGGAATCGCGCGAGCCCGAGATTGTCAAGCGGGATTGACACGCGACGAGAACGAGAAAGTCGAGCATCGCGCGGCGCCGTTCGACGGAATATTCTACAACGGACAGAAAGAAGTTCGAGTGTCCCACTCGCGGCGGGCGTTCGTAACATTATACAAACGTCCCCGGTGTAAACATCGACGTTCGTTCAGTAGAATCTCCCATTTGCTCGATGACGCGTTGCCTCCAGTCGACCGTGAGTTTTACCTTCCACGGAACATTCAACCGTCCACTTCAGCCGCGGCTCTTAAATCCTCGCATTCATCGTGGCAAAACGCGTAATCGCAGATTACAATCTACCCTCCGTTCAATCCCGCCGATAACGAACGGAATTTCACGATTGCGGGTTGTGTAAAATTGTTCCGCGATTTTAGGCACTCTCAAACAACCGAGCATATTTTATCAACAAGTGTATGTTAGCGTCAACGCATTTTTAATGAGAGGTCTCGGGTAGAATGGCCGAAGGGATGTTTATTCCTTGACAGATTTATGGCAGGGCTTTATAATGTTTGTGGCCCGTGAAACTAAACAGTCCTGGCAGCAGGCAACGCGATGGCTGATGACCGATTTGGGTCTCACAGCTATCGATTGTCTAAGCATTGACTGTTTATTGAAGATGAGGATGTTTAGAAAAGGCAACCATACGGCACTTACCCCAGAACCTTCGAAAAGGGCAGTTCTTACTAATTTTTCTAACATGTACATGCGTAGATGGAATAGATCAGTAAATTCGACTTTTCTCACATCTGTCCTGCTGGGTTACTTAAAACCGTGCTAGTTCTTTGGAGGGTGAGGTGTTTTGAGTGCTATAGGAATTGTACAACTTTTCTGGTAACTGTACAAAAAGATGTGGCTTAAGTGAGGACTAGCTGAAGACTCACTGAAGAGTGCCTGAAGACTAACGAATCGCAGAGATGGTTTTTAAAGTATACAATTTCCTCAGACTAAACAGTACTGGGATCTTCTGAAATACTTACTAAACATTTGTCGTGTAGAGAATTTCTGTTAGAATCAATAGTGTCCGAGGAACTTATTGTTAGTTCTTTATTACCACGTAGCAAAGGGTCTTAGACCCTAACCACAAAAATTATAACCATACCTGCGTGAGTCATTCGAAGATGCGGTTCGGATGACCGTCAGAGAAATTCGAAATTTCCCATTTATTTTTACAACCCCTGCTCCCACTCTACTAGCTCTGGTCAACGAAATTGTTAACTCCACCCTCTCTTTCCAACCAATCAGCTCTCCTATCCCAGTTTTGTAAACTCCCCAGCGTATCACGTAAATAGAATTCTCTCGATTCTTAAATATTCTAACATTGACACCAGAAGCAAGGTCACTCTTGAATTGAGTTAGTCAGTACTTGTAATAAACATCTGTAGGGTTATGAATGAGACCGACCAAGGGCGCAGTTTATGATTACGGTGCGGACGTGACTTCAGGCTATTTTTGAGATTTAGCGGAACTCCCTGTTTCATGGTGATTTATTAGAGACTTCCCTTTTTAGCTAAAAGTCTCAATAGTCGTTGACGTACCGTAAGACATCTGCGGACCAAATGCGGACCGTTAAGGGTCCTAGGCAGGCGAAGAGGGAAATTGGTCAGTTTCCCTCACCCCGTCGCCTCTTCGAGGGCATTATTATAAAAGGGATGAATGCGAAGAATGTCAGTTAGTCGTTAGTCGGAGAGTCTGAGAGTTGAGAGTCAGTTGTGAGTAGTGAGTAGTTAGTTGCTAGTCGAGAGTTGTGAGTTGCTAGTTGAGAGTTGAGAGTAGTTAGTTGGGAGTTGTTAGTTGGAGAGTCTGAGTGTTGAGAGTCAGTTGTGAGTAGTGAGTAGTTAGTTGCTAGTCGAGAGTTGGGAGTTGTTAGTTGAGAGTTGAGAGTAGTTAGTTGGGAGTTGTTAGTTGGAGAGTCTGAGTGCTGAGAGTCAGTTGTGAGTTGCTAGTTGAGAGTTGAGAGCAGAGAGTTGAGAGTTGAGAGTCGTGAGTCGAGAGTCGTGAGTCGATAGTCGGTAGAGAGAGAGAGAGAGAGTCAGCTAGTAGAGCGAGTTGTTGTTGTTATTAAATAAAGTGTTTTATTGAGACCGACGTCCCTAAATCATTTCACCCGTTACGCCGCACCATCTTTGATTCAATACAGTCCACTCCTAAACACATCGAAGTGCGAGTTTAACTAAATTACGTAATAGAAAACGCACACGCAACGATACTTTCTAAAGAAAAATTAAAGAAATTCGTCAGATGTAAAGAGGAAAGCTGAAATCTGGTAAACGATTGAAAGTAATGGTCAATGGTGGGTGGGACGAGACAGCGTGTCAACCGATCGGTGAACGATTAGCAGCCGTCCGGTGCGGGGACAATTAATAATGACGATAACGCGGAATCTCGGGCGTGATACGATACCAGGTGACAAACTGTACGGCCGTGTTCTCGTTTCGCCGAGACGCGGCGGTGTTTTACAGCTTCTTCCTCGGGCGCGGCGCGCCCGGTATAAATTCAGCTGAAACGAGACGCGATTTGACGCTCGGAGGTAAGATAAGTCGCAGGAAACAAGAGTGACTCGAATGAATGATAGAGCCGCGAGAAGGAACTCCGAGGTAGCTGCTAATTAATGGGGGCATCCATCTGACGCCATTTTGCTACTCACGGGCCGGTCTTCCTTCCGGCTGCTTGCTGCGTTTCTGGGCCAAGCGTAAACCTTAACGCTGCCCGTGTCTGCCATCGGGCCACCGGCTGTCTGCGTCGCCGACCGAAACAATTTGTAATCCAGCAAACCGTGCCCAAAGATTGAGAGAGCCCAACGGCCACGACACAACCTTGTATAAATTAGATTTGGTCGCGTCCCGAGCCAAGAACGGCCCCCGCCAATTTCACCTGCCCGCCGCGCGAAACCCACCGGAGCCCCAATGTCCTTTCGGTAATTGATACTCAGGCGAACGAATCCTGCCGCCGCTGTAAACGTCCTTTCGCTTAACTATTCGCTACACGCTCTTCCTGTGTTCACAGTATCCCTTTAATCCCGTGACAGAAATATTCACGTTAGCATTCCCTGCGGAGATCCGAGCTGCTAATTCTTCGAATTCTTGCGAATTTTCAAATTTTTACGAAGGAACTGGAATTAAATGGAAATGTACTTTCCCTTTCCATCGTTTTTGAAAAATATTTTCTCGGTTTGTACTTGACCAAATCATTTTGATCAATATTAAATAGAATCCACAGTCTAGTAATTATCAAATGTCCCACATGTGTCCCTCTGTTTCTTTGACACTAGGTTTACAGAGCACCAAAAATTACTATTTAATATTTCCTTATAAAAATAACATGAATATATCTATCAGAATCTGCAGCCATTTTTAAAAAATAATATATACCTAGAAAAAAAAATTTGTTAAATAATTCCTCATGGATCCGTGTTTGCAATCTCAATATTCGTGAATTAAAAATATTAGAATCCGTCATTTTGGCGGGTCCCGTAAATCTAGTGTTAAACGTGTCGATGAGAATATTTTGCATTATCTACAGGGTATTATAACGAACTTCAATGCTCGTCGCTCGGATTTAAAGAATTCATACATTTATAGTATAAAATGTTTCACTGTGTCCGTTGTTCGGATTGTCCAATAGACACACCCCGGTTTCTAATACATTTTTATTCTCTCCCATTCATCCTCCCACGCCTTCAATCTCGCCTTCGGCAAGACAAAAATGGTTTGCCATCGGCAACCATCTTGCTACAATCTCGCAGAACACTACACGTCAATTCCCGTGGGAATCTCCAATCCTTTTTGATACAAGACGAAGGTAAAGTTACGAAATCTTTATTGCTCTTGAGAAGAAAAACAACCTACCAGAGATGTTTCGTACCGTGGAGATTTCAAGATAAAAATGTTAAAAACTGCAGAAGTTTTAGTGTACAATACACAGTGCAATCCAATATTTACCATACAGTGTAGAAGAAGGCAAATGTATTGAATAAAATAAGCCAACACGTATAGATCACAATCTTTTCATGCGAGGCTCGTGTCTGACCATGGCTCACCGTTTCTACTTGGTCCATGTTAGCATGGTTTCGTCAGAAACTACGCGCATCTAGAGAAAAAAAATACAATGTTATTAATAGAACCAATTGATTGTAAATCATGCTCTTAGTATGTAAACTTGGTCTAAATTAGGTTTTAATCGATTATTTTGGTTTGATCTGAATCTCACATCTTTACACACACATAACTTCTGCATTTTCTCGCCAAATTCTACAAGACTGCGTAAGAAAACGTCAAGAAATTCTGGTTTCGGGTAAAATTAAGCCCTAAGTTAGCTCTACTAGATCATCCCATAAGTAATGAGTTTTCTTTAATTACAGCCATCGGACTCCTATGCGTGACTTTGCATATTGGAGACAACGAGACCAATTTGATTTCCCCGAGAACAAAGCCAGCTATGAAATGACTTCACTCGATTGTTACGCGAACACTGAAATCTGCTGCGCATAAAAGTTGTTCGAACGTCAATAATAGGCACGGTTACCATACTGCGAGCGACAAAAGCGAGTTTCATTGTCATGGGAACAACGTTGACTGTAAAGTGGACGATTCGACGGAATATTATTGCTCGGCAATAATTAACAAACGGACCGGTCGCAAGACTGTTCAAGTTCGCCGGCGAACGCGTTATGCTACTCAGCTGGGAGCTATAGAGAAAACGCATTATCAAGATAATCCTCTCTCGCCCGGCAAGTGCTCGAGCGATAATGTGTTAATAACAAAGAGCAGCGCTTTGGTGTAATGAAAATCCAGGGGGCCGGCTGGAACTTGTCATGCTTTTGATCTTTATCAGATAGAGGGCCTGGAGCGAGATATTAAATTTGGCGCGATTATTAAGCGACCGGGAAGGAAGCCAGTCGGTTTCGAAGGAGCAATTTTTCTCGCTAACGAAATAATTTCATTTTGGGTGCCTCTCGAAAAATCGATCCGCCCTACTAATTTCTACGAGACGCGCAGCGCGACAGAAAGGCTCGTTCGCAACGTGATTACCGCCATTAATGACTAGATTTTGACGGGCTGTCGATTTTGCATGGCTCGACGAACAAATGTCCTGAATATAATATATTTCATTAAAATACTTTCGGCCTACAGCAACACCGAGAACAATAAACGATCGATCGAACGATCTTGCTTCTATCCGGAAAAACTGGAAAATTGTTCAACGTTGCCGCGGCCTCCGTTACTGTATCTCAGCTTCTCGTTGAATCCCGTTTAATGAAATTAACGATCGATACCCCGCGACACCGGGGAACGATAAATAAAACCGTCTACGAAGCTTGATCGGCACGTGGACATAATCTTCGACTTGTCTGCCCGGGATATTAATGCGCGCCGGATTGGCAAGATAGCAGATTCACGTCATTAACAATGAATGAAATTTTCTCCCGCGCTTGCCGAAAGATCCTTCCGGTGATAAACAGTCCCTAGATCAAGTTACCAGTTCCCCGATCGACAAGTTATAAAAGACCCTGCCTGAAAACCCGCCGAGCCCCGAAGTTTCGAATCTTCCGAGCTGATTATAGCGTAATTAGGAAAATTGCCGGGCTACTTTAAATATGGCGTATTGATAATTCAATGGGCATTATCGTGGCTCGAAATAAACCGGGGAATTTCTCCCGGTTCAGCAACGTTCGGAAGAAGCTCGTCTAACTTATTAAAAGATTATATGAAATAGTTTACAAGCTTTATCCGCCCCGGTTCGCGCTCCGCGAAAGCGCCGGGAACGGTTCCGTCAACTTTTTACTCCTGCTCACTTCGCCTCTTCTCTATTTTAATTATTTTATTTGTTTACCCGAGCTGGATTTTTCAGATCCGACTTTCATTCGTTCCGCCGGCGCGCCGTTAATGTACCTTTAATTATAAAAATTTAATCTCACCGGATGAATCCACCGGATAATGGCCCTTCATTAGCGAGCTGAAGTCAACTAAAAGTTTATAACGAAGATTCATCGCCGTTTCGATGTACGCCTATTTCCCTATATTTATGCGTGACAAAAATATGCACAATACAAATTTTACATTTCGTTACATTTCTCTCTATAATAATTCTAAAATAATATAACGATACCATTGAATTCTGTTAACGTCTTCACAGTTTTGTCAAAGCGACAACACTGTAAACATTAGCGTTCCCCATCCGACGCAGTAGTATTTCTTGCAGGTTCAGTGTCCATGCTGGTTAGGATTTAATCAGCTTCATTATTCCGGTTTACGTCGGCGACGAGTCAGGATTAATCGAAGAACGTCTGGTCGGCGCAGATATTGGCCGTAGCGGGACAAACGGCCGCCATGGTGAGTCGCCACGGTAGAATCCTAACATTGTCGAACATAACGACGGCGCAACTGGGAAACTAAACGCATAAAAACTTGTTAATTTGCCCCGGCGCCTGTTATTTTACTCGATTACGCCGCTCGAAGCTTCCGCGTAGCTGTCCCTACAGCATCGAGGCTCTCGTCTCCCCTCGTTCCAGCCGGTTACTTCGAACCGACTTCGATCTTCCTACACAGAGCCCGGAACTTTGTATTAGCTTAATTGGTTTTAAAGGCGAAACTTCGGCCGCACTTTTCCACGCGAAACTTCCGCCCGACGTATCACCCGAGCGATTCCGATCGCCGACAACCTGCACCGACGCGCCAACTTTTCCGGCAAACAGGTTTTCCAATTTGAACGGTTTAAGCGTAACACCATCCTCGCGTGTTCTTACGGCACATGTAAAGTTTCGCTTCTTTAATCAACCCTCGGACGGCCCACTCTAATATCCAGACTTCGGATCGTCATGCGAGAGGAAAGTTTACTGCATTCGTTACGAGACGCAGGAGCCACTGAAACATGTTTTCCTTTCTTTAACAGTAGAACGACCGAGCAATAAATGCGACCGACGTATGTACATTGCTTTGTGACAGTGACAAGACTGAATAGACTTTATCAACTTTTATTGTAATACGAGCTTCGATGAAGAGGTTCATTAAAGAATTTCCGATGAATACATTTTTACAATTTCAGTATTTGTAAAAGAAGAAATTAGGAACCAGTCGTTCTGCTCCGGTAGTTCTAGTGTTAATATTAGGGTGCCCATAAGTAATCAATTATCTGGAAATCTAAAGCAAACTTTGTAGTAAAGGTTTTCATTTCTTAACTTCATCATTATCAAGGTCAGTTTGCCACCTTTCCTGCAAATTTTCAATCCCCCTCTTATAGAAATCCAGGGTTTGTGAAGCAAAATAAAAGCTATATATTAGAGGGACCTATAAGTAATCAATTATTTTGAAATCTAAAGCAAACTTTGTAGTAAATTTATTATATATTCTCCATCATTATCGAGGACAGTTTGCCATCTTTGCAAATTTTCAATCCTCCTCTTATAGAAATCCAGGGTTTGTGAAGCAAAATAAAAGCTATATATTAGAGGGACCCATAAGTAATCAATTCTTTTGAAATCTAAAACAAACTTTGTATTAAACACAGGTTTTCATTTCTGAATTTCATCATTATCAAGGACTCGTGGGTACCCCTAATAGTTGTACCAGGTCGAAGGTAAAACCGTGTCAAATTTCAGCTTGAAATTGGTGAACCGTGTACGGACAAAAACCACTTATTTTTCCGTGTTTGAGAATTCACGAGTGTACCTTTTAAAAATACCGAAAATCTGTTGTCTATAGATTCGACGAATATATCAATATTTTTTACATCGCTGTGAACACACGGGGCGTTGTCGGATCGTGGTGATAGACCGTTCCGTTTCGCAGGAAATGATCTTTTAATTTGCAGTCCTCGCCCCGTTTCTTTTTTTTTTCCAGTTGTCGGCGTTGTGAATGCATCGGTGTTTTCGGATCGAAAAACAGTTTGCGCAAACGTAGCGGCGAACGGAAGTTATGCACATCGTGCTCTCGTTCCATTCATTCCACAAATCAAATTCGACGTGCAAGTTTATTTTAACAACCGGCAAAACAACATTTTCCCCGAAGGATATTGTACGTTGTATCGAGCGTGGAAATAAAATTTTCAAGTTATACGCGCTTTGTGTTATCAAGCCAAAATGTAGGACGAGCCTCGTCAAATTTATTCGCAGGGGGATGCTGAATAAAAGCGGAAAACGGCGTAATTGAAATGGACCGTATAAAAAAATAACGTAAAAGTTGTCGATGGAAGATAATAAGGCAAATTTACGTTTTTCGAAATGATTTATTCTCCCGTGGCAGTCGGATGGTTTTCAATATACTAGCATTCCATTCGGTTGATTCGTATCTGATTGCCTAACCTTTCCGTTTGCATTTCTCTTATAAACAAATGAAAGATGATTATTGTCTGTCTATCCTGTATAGATAAATGCTCAATATAGTAGCTAGTTGAAAAATTACTGTACAATTCTTTAATAATGGCGCGTGTCAGCTGCGTGCATGGAACTGAGGAGACATTATTGCAATGATATTTAATACTTTCAGTTGCCCCTTGTTGTCTACGTTTTCTTTTTTTATTCGCGACAGGTAATACACGTTTGATCAGAGACACGCAGCGACAAAGATAATTAGTCGTGTCTGTCTCACAGCGAAATCGTCCATTTTTAATGCTGCTCCGTCTCTTCTAATTTACAATCGTTTCCCAATTGTTTTCCAGTTCCTCGGCGTCGTGCACGGATCGCATGTTTGTTTGGATATTGAGTAACTCGCCGTTTGCGCGATCAGAATCGTTGCGGGAATTATGCAGCGACCTAATAATTCATTCCACGAATCGAATCCAACGTACAAGTTTATTATAACAACGGGCAAACAAAATTTGCCCGCCGGGCGGATTTTATGCGCTGTAACAAGCGCCGACGTGAAATCTTCGGAGTTTTACGCGCTTCGTATTATCGAGCTAAACTGTAGAATGAGCTGCGCGAAATTTATTTGCGCACGGTTAACGGATAAAAGCAGAAATAGGTTGACAGAACGAGTGTATGTACATCGGATCCGAAATTACGCGGACCATTCATTCGCGTTGAATTCCGTTTCTACGCGGGAATGAAAAATGCTGCAAAACTTTTTACGGGACAATATTGTTTATCGAGGTATTCTATCATTCGCCGATGCACGCGCGATTGACCCGCGAACGACATATTCCCGCGTCGCGTGTAAAACGCCTAGAAATTTATTCGTCTGCATCGCGTGCCCGTCAATTTATGAAATGTTAAATATTACCGGCCGATCTGATTCGCCGCCAACAATGGAAAACTGGTAGTCGATGTTTTCGTACTGCGGGCATCCAGTTGTATCCAAGCTTCCATTGTAATCAAATTATCCTTAATGATCTGTGAAACGCGAGATGTGACGCAGTGGACATTCGCAAATTGTTTTACGAAGATCGGAATAGTGGAAAGCTTACTTTTCAAGTTTTTGTAAACTGAAACCAAAAGTCTATTCGAAACGTGTAACACGTAGAAAATGTTTAGAGATGCGGTTGATTTATGACAAAATTTTAATAAAACTGTGAAAACTTATGGAAGACCGTGATCGAAATAAAATACAGATATCTTTGACATTGGCAGAGGTTTATTTACTCAAATAATTCAGCGGCATGACGAACTGATAATTTCCTGCATTCTGCCATGATCGTTCATCGTCTCCCTTTTCGAAGGCATATGAACTAATAGGAGAAGAGAAATTGCAAGTGTTTATATTCTGCTTACATAATAAATAGTTTATTCAGTAGAAGAGAGAAATTGATACTTACAAAGCACGTTGGTGCTGTTACATGGTTGCAGTCGCAGTTAATTTTCTGTTAATGGTACAGAGATTCATTATGGTACAGTTACGAACCCAGTAAATTCATTAGAATAGAAGAAAGTATTGTCTTACGTAAGGTTCGGGTGACGCAAAGGATAATCCTAACACCAGAGAAAGAGAAACAAGCGCGAGAACAAGTTGAACACTTTTGAGCATGGTGGTTCTTGTTTGACACCGTGCGACTCGAAATATGCACCTGCACTGCACTTGCGCTGCCTCTTCTTATACTTATCCAGAGTCCGACATTGTTTTATGGAACGTAGTATAATGTTTTCCGATTGCTTTAAAACGTTTCGAACATTTCAAACTATGTTTTTATCGGTTAATGTGTTTCGTGACATGCCGTAATATTATCAACCTGAATATGGGAATCGTGCGACATTTGGAGTCATAAGTATGTTTTACTACTCGATGGTTGAAGTTGATAATACTACAGTGTCCTGAAAGTTCGAGGATTATTTTTAAGGGAACTCTAAGGAAAGTTTTCCATTTACATTTTGTGTTTTATTTTATTTTACGATAGGCTACATAGTGCCAATCTTTACTGTCACGACGACGAGCAAAATTTCATCCGATAAACTTCATCATCCCCTGCTTGCTATGAATTTTCCTCGTACATCTCGTGAATGAACGTATAATAATTTTCTCGAATTAAAACTAACGAACAAACAAATATATATTTGCTTCGTTTTGAGGTGATATAACGTGATTAGAAGAGTGTAAGAATCTGTAATTTAGTAATAAAAGTGATATAGAATAGTATGGATGGCTAAAAATTCCGATGCGCAAAAACCTATTACTGCTGCATCAGCTCGCAACTGTTAAAACGGTAGTCATGTCTCTATTTCTGACAGGAAGTTGCATTAGCAAACAGCCACCATGTGCAATCCGAATTATCACAAAAAGCTGATGGGATTTTAGCGTTAAAACACATGACAGCGTGAATTTGCATGAAACGTATTATTATTGTCGCACGCTTTTTACTTTTTAGCGGGAGTCTGTTCGTTGCAGTAGCGAGTGCCCTACATTGAGTAACATAAACTGCAACGTACGCCGCGAATAAATTGCAGGTTTTTAGAGAAGCTGTATAAAAAATTTCAACAAAAACAAACCATCAGTTTTCAATACACGCTCTTCAGCGTTTCGGAATGCTTAAGTAACAGAGTTCCTCAGAAAAAATTGAGTCCACAAAAAACAGAAGTGACAGATCAAAAGTAGGCAGAATAAAATTAATCCGGCAATTCTGAGTCGAAAGATGTGAATCATACCAGGCTAATAGAGAAATTATTTTTCCATAAACAGTTCCAGGGCCCACCGATCACGAATTGTTTATTTCTGTTATCTTAAAGTAAGTTATTACATTTTTATAATTTGTATACTAAATCCGTATCGAGTCAATTTTACAACATAAATAATGTTCTCCATTGAAATAGATATGGACCACATAAGAAATGAAATTATATTTACAATTGTATATATTCATAGGATTCTTTCATTACGTTCGCACAGCATTTTCCGAACACGTTTGTACTATAGATTTATAGTGATGGTGTCATTAGAACTAAACAGAGGTGAGGTAATATGGTAAAGTCACGTGGTGTACTTTTGAAGTACTTTATTTTCTCATGGCAGTTAGATGAACATTAGAACACATAACAGAAATTCCAATACACGGTGCCAGAAGGTTTTCTTCGATAAGTTGCCATGATTTGAATCACACCCATTAGCTTAACCTTTGGGTCTGCACCTCATCTGTTGGGGCAAAATAAATACATCAACATTAGTATTCCTTAAACATACTGTACAGATAAATATATAATACATCGAACAGTTAAATATGCATTTACCCGGCATCTACGCCCTACTGGTGCATTACAGCTGCATGAAATGGGCTGAAAAGACACGTTGCATTATTCCAACAATATATTCGTCAAAAATATCATTTAGTAACTACGCATCACACTCACCTCGGCAACTGCCACCCAGAAGAATCCCAGTACTACAAGGAGAACAGCTGGTAACAAATGAACACTCTTGAACATGTTTGCAATAATCAACTCTAACGGTTTGTTGAACACTCATGATATTTTGTATTTTGCTGTTTATATATTCCTTCCTGTCAATGCAATTCTACGTTCGAATGCAGTTACAGATTACTAGTCGTGACAGTCTTGCACGAAAACTATCAATATTTACAAAATTGTGTTCTTGTAGGAAAATAAAAAGTTTTATGCTGGATGTTTGTATCAGTAAATATGTTTCGTGACAAGTCGTAATAGTTGTGACGTGAAGTGCAGCATGTAAGTCGTGTGACAAGATTCATAAGTATACTGTTTTAGTACTTAATGGTTGAAATTGATATCACTATAGTGTCCTTAAAGTTTAAGGATTATTTTAAATGGGCCTACAAGGAAAGTGAACCCCATTTACGTTTCGTATATTATTTTATTATACAAAAGACCACATGTTGCCACTCTGTACTACCATGACGAACTAAATTGTATCCTGTTGACCTTATTATCCCATAGATGCATTGAATCTTGGTGGACCTCTATGACCTCTATTTTTTTCATGAATCTGTTTCTGATAGCTGCTTCAGCAAGGCTAGAACTACGAAAGGGATGTGACTGTTCCACTTGAGAGGTACAGTTTCATAATTGTTGAAACATGACAGTGCATGAAAAGAAGTGAAGATTCATTTCGTAGATCCATTTATATAGCCACGTACTACAAGAAAAATTTATTGAATTTCCGATGAATGCATTTCTATAATTTCCATAATAAGACCTAATTTAGTCAATTTCGAAACGTAAATTAAGTATGCAATTTAAGTACATATGGATCACATAAGAAATAAAATCATATCCACAAATATATATGTTACTAGGAATAATTGATTTTATCATCTCGTTGGAATCAGTAGCATCTCAATATGCTTACACTGTAGATTTATAGGGAACATCTCAATAATATTAAATCACGTGGTGTAGTTTTGAAGTACTTTATTTCCTCATGGCAGTTACATGAACATTAGGACACATAACAGAAATTCCAATACACGGTGCCTGAAGGTTTTCTTCGATAAGTTGCCATGATTTGAATCGTACCCAACACTTTAACCTGTGGATCTGCAGTGAGCCTGTAGGGGCAAAATAAATACCTGAACATCACTATTCTTTAAACACACTGTATAGATAAATATATATCGATCAGATAAATAGAAATTTACCCGGCATAGAGGCCATGGTACTTTACATCCCGGCGGGCATGGCGACGGCTGAATAGAGAAGTTATATTATTCAACAATACAAGTTATATTAAACAACAATATCATTTAGTAATTATTCTTCTAAGTCACCTCAGCAGCTACCACCCAGAAATATCCCAGCATTACAATGAGAAATGCAGGTAACAGAGCGGAACGAACACTTTTCAACATGTTTGCAGTAATCAAGTGCAACGGTTTGTTGAACATACACGATATTTTGTCGGCTGCAGTTTATATATTCCTTCCTACCATTGTAACGCTACGTTTCAAAATAGTTATGGACTAGTCGTGACGGTTTCACATAAAAACCTATCTATTTTGTACAAAATTATCTTTTCAAAATAGACAGTTTTATGCGCGATGTAGGAATCAGTAAATATGTTTCTTGACAAGTTGTAATGTTTTCAACGTGAGGTAGATCATGTGAATCGTGTGAGATTAGGAGTCATAGGTTTTACTACTTCGTGCTGGAAATTACTAATTCTGTGGTGTCGTTCAAGATTAAGGATTGCATTAAAGGGACCTACAAGAAAAGTGATCCACCATTTACGTTTTGTATATTATTTTATTATTCGAGAGACTACGTGGAGCTAATCTTGCCACTGCCACGGTGACAAATAAAATTGTGTCCTGTTGACTATTGTGTCTCTGCATCTGTTGACCTTCTTGTAGATGCTATGAACCCTGATGGACCCCGGAGATCTCCATTCTTTTCATACCAATTGTTTCTGGTAACTGCTTTAGCAACGCTAATATCAATATTAATCCTAGATCTGCGAGAGAGATAGGACGTCTGCATTTTAGAGGTACAGTTTCACAGTGCATTTATGAATATTTGTTTAGTAGACCTATTTACTTAGACACATACCACAGGAAAAATTTATTGAATTTCCAACGAATGTATTTTTATAATTTCTATAATAAATCCTGATCTGGCAATATGCCAACGTGAATAAAGTACGCAATTATGTATATGATAATGTCAATAATAGTAAATTGGGGTAGGTTAATACAGTAAGGTCACTGGGTTTAGTTTTTAAATACTTTATTTTGTCATGGCAGTTACATGAACTTTAGAAGACATAACAGAAATTCCAATTCACAGTGCTTGGAGGTTTTTTTTGATAAGCTGCCATCATTTAAATCATATCGTATATATTAACGTCCCGCTCTACGTCTGCACCATGCCTATGGGGGCAAAATAAATACATCAACATTAGTATTCCTTAAACATACTGTACAGATAAATATATAATATATCGAACAGTTAATTATGAATTTACCCGGCATCTAGGCCCTACTGGTGCATTACAGCTGCATGAAATAGGCTGAAAAGACACAACATTATTCGAACAATATATTCGTCAACAATATCATTTAGTAACTATGCATCACACTCACCTCAGCCACTGCCACCCAGAAATAACCCAGTATTACAAGGAGTAAAGCTGGTAACAAACGAACACTCTTGAACATGTTTGCAACAATCAACTCGAACGGTTTGTTGAACATTCACGATAGTTTGTATTTTGCTGTTTATATATTCCTTCCTATCAATGCAATTCTACGTGCGAATATAATTACAGATAACTAGTCGTGACAGTCTTGCACGGAGACTGTCCATTTTTTTGCAAAATTATGTTCTTGTAGGAAAATAAAAAGTTCCATGCATAAACAACAGGAATGACACATTACAAGTGGGCAGCGTAAAGTTTGTCCGACAATTCTGAGTCGAAAGCTATGAATCATACCAGGTTAATAGAGAAATTATTTTGTTTATTTTTCCATAAACAGTTCCAGGGCCCACCGCTCACTAATTGTTTATTTCTGGTATCTTAAAGTAAGTTATTACATTTTTATAATTTGTATACTAAATCCGTATCGAGTAAATTTTACAACATAAACAAAGTTCTCCATTGAAATAGATATGGACCACATAAGAAATGAAATTATATTTACAATTGTATATATTCATAGCATTCTTTCATTACGTTCGCACAATAAGATCTCAACACGTTTGTACGATAGATTTACGGTGATGGAGTCATTAGAACTAAACGGAGTTGAGGTAATGCGGTAAATTCAGGTTGTTTAGTTTTGAAGTAGTTTATTTGCTCAAGACAGTCACATCAAGTTTAGAACACATAACAGAAATTCCAATAAACTGCCTGACCATTTTCTTCGATGATCTGCCATCATGTGAATCATTCCCAATTCCTCCAGAGGCTCTTGGGTTCGGCCTCCGGCTACAGAGAAAAAATAAATGCGCGAACATTAGTATAATTTCCACATACCATGTACATAAATGTACGTATAATATATCAGCATTACAGCAGATAGAAATGCGCTGAAGAGACACATAACATTATTGCAACGACATATTAACCGTCAATATCGTATAGTAATTATGCATCACACTCACCTCAGCAGCTGCCACCCAGAAATATCCCAGCATTACAAGGAGAAATGCAGGTAACAGACGGGAACGAACACTTTCCAACATGTTTGCAGTAATCAAGTGCAACGGTTTGTTGAACATACACGATTGTTTGTCGGTTGCTGTTTATATACTCCTTCCTATCAATTCCGATCAATGCTACACTGCGTTTGAATATACTTATAAATAAATAGTCGTGACGGTCTCACATGAAAATAACCCATTTGGTACAATACTACGTTTTCGTACAACAATAAATAGCTTCATGCGGTTTATGCGTTTTATGATAAGTCGAAACATTTTTAACTCGAGGTAGAACATGTGAATCGTGTGGCAGTAGGTGTCAAAAGTATATTGTTCAACTACTTCATGGTCGGAAATGATAATACTACAGTATTCTTAAAAGTTTAAGGCATCTTTATAGGAACCCATATGTAAGGAATGTGACCTTTATTTTCTCATGGCAGTTAGATGAACATTAGAACACATAATAGAAATTCCAATACACTGTGCCTGAAGGTTTTCTTCGATAAGTTGCCATGATTTGAATCACACCCAACACCTTACTAGCACAGACGCTGTAGGGACAAAATAAATACATGAGCACCAGCATTCTTTAAACGAAGTGTATAGATAAATATAATATATATCGATCAGATAGATATGAATTTACCCGGCATCGAGGCCATCGTATTCTACATCCCGGCTTGCATCGCGAGGGCTGAAAAGACAAGTTATATTATTCAACAATACTAGTTATGTTAAACAACAATATCATTTAGAAATTATTCTTCTCAGTCACCCCAGCGGCTGCCATCCAGAAGTATCCCAGCATTACAAGGAGAAATGCAGGTAACAGACCGGAACGAACACTTTTCAACATGTTTGCAGTAATGAAGTGGAACGGTTTGTTGAACATACACGATTGTTTGTCGGTTGCAGTTTATATATTCCTTCCTACCATTGTAGGAAGTGACGTTTGACGTTTCAAAATAGTTATAAACTAGTCGTCACGATCTTACATAAAAACTGTCCATCTTGCACAAGTTGTTTCGTGACAAGTTGAAATGTTTTCAACGTGAGCTGGAACATGCGAATCGTGTGACATTAGGAGTCACAAATGTATTGTTTGACTACTTCATAGTGGAAAATGATAATAATACAGTGTCCTGAAAGTTCAAGGATTATGTTTAAGGGAACTCTAAGGAAAGTTTTCTATTTACATTTTGTGCTTTATTTTATTTTACGGAAAGCTACAAGGTCGCTAATTTTTACTGTCATGATGACAAACTAAATTGTAACCTGTTGATCTTATTGTCCCCTAGATGCTATGAATCCTCGTGAGCCTCTATTTTTTCATAGAAACTGTTTCTTGTAACTGGTTTAGCAATGCTACTTTCAATATTAACATTAAATATTAACAATGCTTCATTCAAGAGGTCTCATATTTGTTAAATCAAGACATTGCATGTGTGAAGATTCATTTGAGGATTCAATTGAAATAGATATGGATGACATAAGAAATAAAGTCATATCCACAAATATATATGTTACTAGAAATAATTAATTTTATCATCTAGTTGGAATCAGTACCATTTCAATATATTTACACTATAGATTTATAGGGAAGGTCTCAATAATACTAAATTGCGGTAAGACAATAAAGTAAAGTCACGTGGTGTACTTTTGAAGTTCTTTATTTTCTCATGGCAGTTAGATGAACATTAGAACACATAACAGAAATTCCAATACACAGTGCCAGAAGGTTTTCTTCTTTAAATTGCCATGATTTGAATCACACCCATTAGCTTAACCTTTGGGTCTGCACCTCGTCTGTTGGGACAAAATAAATGAACATTAGTATTCTTTAAACGAACTGTATAGATGAATATATATCGATCAGATAAATATGAATTTACCCGGCAAAATGGAAATGGTAATGAACATCCCTTGGGGCATCGCGGGCTCTGAAAAGACAAGATATATTATTCGAACAATAATTAATCGAAAATATCATCTAGTAATTATCCTTCTCACTCACCGCAGCTTCTGCCACCCAGGAGTATCCCAGCATTACAAGGAGAAATGCAGGTAACAAAGCGAAACGTACACTTTTCAACATGTTTGCAGTAATCAAGTGGAACGGTTTGTTGAACATACACGATTGTTTGTCGGTTGCAGTTTATATACTCCTTCCTATCAATTCCTGTCAATCGTATACTGCGTTTGAATATAGTTACAAATAAATAGTCGTGACGGTCTTACATGAAAATAGCTCATTTGGTACAATACTACGTTTTCATACAAAAATAAAAAGTTTTATGCGCGATGTTTATATCAGTGAATATGTGTCGTGACAAATGGTAATATTTTCAACGTGAGGTCGAACATGTGTATCGTGTGACATTAGGAGTTATAAGTATATTGCTTTAGTAATTTATGCTTGAAATTGATATTACTAAAGCGTCCTTAAAGTTTAAGGATTATATTAAAGAGACCTATAAGGAGAGTGATTCACTATTTACGTTTCGTATATTATTTTATTATTCGAGGGACTATATGTTGCCAGTCTTTACTATCACGACGAATTTGCATGAAACTCATTAATATTGTAGCACCATTTTTATTTTTTAGCGGGACCCTGTACGCTGCAATAATGAGTGCCCTGCATTGAGTAACACAAGCTGGAACGTTCGGCTTGAATAAATTGCAGATTTTTAGAGAAAATGCATAAAGCACTGTTACAAAAACCTGATACACCAGCAGTTTTCAAAAGTACCTCTTCAGCGTTCCGGAATGCATTTCTGTGGAAAGTTTCGGTGAAATGTGCAGAACACATTGCAGAATGTGGAGAATTTTCCACGCGAAAAGAAAACGCAAATTGGGTCAATGAAAAACAGCATTGACAGATCCAGAGTATGTACAGTGATTTCTCTGTATCTGTCGCCAAGGCCTGGATGATAAACGTCGCGGTGTTATCCCCACTACCGCGAGGTATACTCCGTGGGGAGCCACGAAACTCAAAAGGCCTTGGACGCCGAGGAGTGTAAACGTAACACTGTTGTTGTGTTGTTGACATATATCGAGAATTAACTGTAGATTGAATCATACCAGAGTAACAGAGAAATTATTTAATAAACAATTCGATGGCCCACCGATCACTAAATGTTTATTCCTGTTATTTCAAGCTATTGTTTTTTAACACGATAAGTCAGTCGTAGGAGATGTATAAACGCGTCTGAAATTCAATAATTCTGGGCAAAATGAGTTCATTGTTGCTGCCTCTGTACTTCTTGTATTAGCATTTTACATATATCACACTCTCTGAAGCGACATCAAGAAACTATTCCCCATCATCTCTCCTACTAAAGTGTCTCTGCCAGTATACGTCAAGTGCCTGATGAATAATGAACTTGGTGGAAATGGTAAAATAAACAGGAATTGTTATTTTCATTTTGATGTACGTGAAATAGTGGGGTACATACAGTGCTCAAACCTGATTTTTGTCACTTGGCATTTCTATCGAGATATGATGGATACCTTCCTTATCGTCCATTTGACATAGAAATAATGGTAGCAATTAAAATTACCAGAGCATTTTTATCTAGTATGCATTTTACTTTATTTTAGGGGAACAGAATGTTAATTATTACTGCCGCGGTGGCAGACCATATTTGCTTTTTGGTAACATTGTGAATCGGCTTGTCCTTATTGTAATAAACCTAGTAAACAATTCAATCGTGATGATTATTATAATTACGGTAGTAATAGTCAAACGGTAATATTACTCTGAATGGATAGTAATAATTCATAATGTCGTGTTATTAACGTGTAAACCTTTTCAAACATGAAATAACGGTTTCCTGCACTTTTCGAAAATGGATGGTGTCCTTCATGCTGTAGTTCCAATTTAGTGTGAAAAGTTGACTAGAACCAGTTCAAAATAAAATATAACTTTCTTGGCACTAAGACATACACTATAGTTCACAGGGTAAAACTCTGATTTGGGTTGATTGACAATGGTATTTTAACCTTCGAAAATTGTTTATTTTCTTATTGTGTATAAGCTCGAATTCTAGATACGATTGAAGCACGAATGAACGTCATTTTAAGGTAACATAAGATGTTAATGGAAGATGATAGTGCTGTTTCTTTGCGATGGGATTTATACAATTAATGATTATATCTTTTATTGTTGAAATGCTTTATTCGTTCATGGCATTCAGGTTGTTAATACACATTACAGAAATTAAAATATGCAATGTAATTCTCATCGATACGCTGCCATTATCTGACTCATTTTCAATTCCTCAACCTTGGCACAGGCGCTGAAGATAAAAGAAAGGCAACATGAACATTATTACTATACCTAGCGTATGAATTATATTAAATTAATGTAGTATATTGAATATTCAAGTGTAGAGTATACTAAATGATTATATAGAATTTTACCCGACATCGCCGTCCTACTGGTGCATCACAGTTGCACGCAATGTCCTAAAAAGACATTATAGGCATTATTGCAATTATATTTGAATAAATAATATTAAACAGATGAAGTCTAAGTATACCATACTCACATCTGCCATTGCTGTCCAGAAGAATCCCAACACTAATAGAAGGGAAAGGGGCAAGAAAACGGAGCGAACTACTTTAGACATGTTCCTTTCGTACAATTTCAAATGCTGTTCAATACTGTTGAATATTTTTCCACCGCTCCTTATATATTCGTTCCGATTCTCATTATGGTATTACTGCCTTCCTGCCTTATCATACTTATCTTACTGGCAAATTGTTAATTTTTAAACTGTACAACAGCACGACGTTCATAAAATTTCTTTTAATGCCATACCACTACTAATCTAAAGGTTTCGCGAGATATGTGAAATCATAAATATAATTTTTTGATAGCATTGGCCATAAAGATTAACTCTGACGTTTTATAGTATTCGATTATTGAAATACATGTCCACAAGAATTTTGAAGATATTGAAAGAAAGAACACATTATATTCGTATAAAATATATTATATTAGTGCACTATACAATTACATTATTTATGGAATTTTCTTCTGTTCCCAACTGCGTTTTATTCCATTATCCTTGGTGCACGAGCTTATTGTAAAAAATGAATAAGGAATGAATGGAAGATGAGGTGTGGAGGATTCTCGCAATAGTGTTTTACACTACAGTTCACATTTTAGGTCTCTGGTTTTACATCAATTAATTATTACACTTTTTAGTTTAAATATGTTTTATTCGGCCAATATATTCAGGTTGCTAATGTACATTACAGAAATTGAAGTATGCAATGTAATTCTCATCGATACGCTGCCATTACTTGATTCATTTTCAGTTGCTTAACCATAGCACCGCTTCTGAAGATAAAAGAAAGGTAACATGAACATTAGTAGTGCTTAGTATGAGATATTTTAAATTTATGTAGTATATTAATTATTCAAGTGTAAAGTCTACTAAATGATTATGTAGAATCTTACTTGACAATACTCTCCTTGTGGTTTGGAACAGACGCACCAATTTTTTGGCTAAAGAAACAGCATTATTGGAATTATATTTGAATTAAAAATAATTAACAGTTGAAGTATAAGTGCGCCACACTCACGGCTGCCATTGCTGTCCAGAAGTATCCCAACACTAATAGAATGGAAAGAGGCAAGAAAACGGAGCGAACTATTAGAGACATGTTCCTTTCGTATAATTCCAAATGTTGTTTAATACTGTTGAACACTTTTTCACCGTTCTTTATATATTCGTTCGGATTATCATTATAGTATATTTAACTACTGTTACGGTGTGGCATGCTACACATTTGACGAGATACGAGTAATCTAAAAGTGATTTTTCGTGACAGCCTTACTCCATAATCGTCGATTTCGAAACTGTACAACATCACGACGATCATGTTTCTTTTAATGCCAATTCGTATGGGAACAGATATTTTTCAATAAGAATTGTTCGCAACAACTGTTTTACCTTTAAATGTTCACAAGTAATTGCGATCGTCGTGATGTTCTTGCCAGATTTCATATTACATAAATAATATATTTAATATTATGATTTATATCAATAAATTTCAATGCAATTAAGGTTTCTATTTTTACTTTAATTTTAATAAGGAAGTCGGGTGTGATGGATAATGGTAAGGTTTAAAAATGGAATCCACACTTTACAATCTTAATTTCGATTGATCAGAATTGATGATTCTTATTGTTGTGATCATTTATTATCTCAAGGCATTCAAATCGAATTCAATATAGGTGGCAGATGGAGTCCAATGCATAAGGATCGTCTTCTTATTTGAATTGATCAGCCGCGACGTTGGCACAATTTCTAAAAAACAGATGAAAGCAGGAACATTATTATTACTTGTGTATAAACTGCACAGTGAATTAAGATGCAGAATACACAGCACATTAACATTAGTTTTACCGAAGTCAACTTGGCTGATCTGAAATATTCTATATGCTAGCGCTGCATTCATAAGGGTGACTTTATGAATAAATAGAAATTAAATAAACTAGTGTTCAATAATTCGATGTAATCTTACCCGACATCGCCATGATTTTGGCATCGTCGTGTATTGCGAACAATTGCACCAAAGGGGCTGAGAAAAATGTACAAAATAATTTAAATAATACGTAAAATGGAATATATCATGAATGAATTGTAACATTTTGCTGTATTAATAATAAATTCGTACCCCTGCTTCAGTGGGCATAGTATTAAGTGTCAGCAAAAGAATTACACTTATTAAGAGGAATGCGATACCGATTGTCTTGAACATGTTGCTAAATGTAGATGTCAACAAATTTTTTCAACAGTTTTGTTCTTTATATACCTGTCGCGAGCACGAACATTAGTAGCGTGCAGTGTACATTAATTATAACGATAATGAGCAACATTATTCCAACAGTTTACAATTGTGATAACAAGAATTCTATCTCTATTGTTGACAGCAATACCTATCAGTAAAAAGCCATAGCTAATGATAAAGAATAAACGTGGAAGTTTGAAACATTTTATCACTGAAACGCGTGACATCGTGAATTTATACGAAAAGCATTATCGTTGTCACGTTTTTCTGATATTTTCGACGCAATTCCGTGCATGTTGCAAAAACGCGTTTCAATTTCATCGACATGAATTACAACATTTCGCTTGGATAAATTGCATAATTTTAGAAAAACTTCGTTTTGCAGTCATATACTTGATAATGTAAAGAAAACTTTCCACTATTTTTAGATGCGGTAAATCGATTATGAGACTTGATTGAGCTAGGTCAATTTTGACCTAAAGTCATGAAAGTTCCATCTAAATTGTAATCTTTTAATAACGAGATGAAATTATTAAATGGTCATATTAAGTTCGATTAAAATAAATGAAAGAAATAGAAATTTGCATTCATTCGAATAGAATCAATTAATATAACCACTAAAAGTGGCACAACTTACAGCAAAGAAACTCGGAGAAATAATCTTAGGATCGAATCGGAGCGACTGAGTCGCTGGGAAGAGGCAAGTGGTTCATCGAGTGGTTGATTGACCCCCTTATTTTAAGAAAAATTTATTAACTATTCACTCGAAAAGTGTTGCGGAAGTTCTATGTAAATGTTTGAATGCCCGTGTCGCAGCCGGGTATATAAAGCTGCAGAGCAATAGGCGAGTCGCCATTGACTCAAGAAAAACCAGCGCAAAATGAAATTCGCTGTTTTTGCACTTTCCGCGCTGTTGCTGTCGGTATTCTACATAATGCCGAATGAAGCGGTGAGAAATTAATTAAACATTAATCCGTCCTAGGAAATTTTTACGCTATTCGTTGCACTCCGAAATATTTATTCACGCGTTCTTCGAACAATGCGTTTACTGATCTAACAATGTCTCGATACGACCAATCACAAAGATCTTGATCATTTCATTTATTCTGCGAGGATGACTTATAAGGATGACTTGTGACTTATAAGAATGACTTATGACTTATAAGAATGACTTATGACTTATCATTAATTAGTGAATTATACAACCGAATTATTTTCAATATCGATTTCTTGCTGAAACGCATATCTTTCCATGTTGTGACTTAATAACTATTAACGTTTCTAACAACTTAATCATTATTTTGCTCGTGGTTGTTTATTAGGCTCGAGACCGTAGAAGTCCACAGCTCATTCCCTTCCCCCGTGCTGGTTGATTATACCATATTCTCAGATATTCTACTACAATTAAAGTGTCTGTCACTAAAAATATAATAAAATGTATTAAATAGCAAGTATGGAATTTTGTTTTATTTTGCGTGTATTACCATTTTGTTTTGATGTAATATCTGCGTCATAGGTCGATAGTAATTTATAGAAAAAGAACAAGAATGAGATAATGATATTATTGATTAAAAACATTTATTAACTATTACCTCAGTAGCGCGGTCACGAAAATTGCATTAAAAAGTTTAAACGTTCGTGCCAATACGTATATAAAGCAGTAAAGTGTACATCGATAATAGAGAGACCTAGAATTCTACAAAGGAACCATGTTTGGAAAAATGAAGTTTGCCGTCGTTGCACTTTCAGTGCTATTGATGTCATTGTTGTATTTCACGCCCTCGGAAGCGGTAAGGAATTAATATAACATGTGTAGCACGTTCTAAAGTATTTAATTGCAAATTTGATGAATATTAAATTGTCCCAGTTTAGTAGAAGAAATAATAGAAGAATCGTCACGAATCCACAGCCTTCCGTTTTCCTTTATTACTTACAATTAGTACATGAATTGCATTTAGCTAAGTATGTCTAGTATTTATAGGAAGTAGAACAGGTCGGCCATGATCAGACGCGTCAGACGATTCCCATCTGATAGCGTGCGTATTCGCTGAATTTTCAAATCCGATTTACTCGAAAATGAGGTGTCAAACGAAGAAATATTATTCCCTCTTTTCGACTTATTTTTACATGAAAATTACATCCCCTGCCAGGTTGTACCACCCGTACGACCACAGCCTGTATAGTGAGCTGTAAAATAACAAAATAGTGATTTTAAATCCGTAACCTTCTGTTATCTTTTATTTTCTCTTTTTCTGTGGTGCGAGAATTGCATCTAGTCGTCCCGTTTAATTGTTTATCAGGCTCCAGACGGTGGTCACTCGACCATAGCACCATTCGATCCTCGTCTTGGTTGAGCATCACGATGCAAGCGACAATTTTCAACGTAAGAGAAATCAATGTCGGGAGAAATAAAATAAAACACACTTTCAAGCTATTAACGTCTCTTCTATTGGTGTCATAGTTTCTCAAAGAGCTGCGCAGTGCGTTGCTCCTCTGATTGCAAATTAATTCTATTGTAAACAAAGGTTCTTATCTACTAACAACTGTATCTAGCGCAATATTTCTAATTGATTGCATATTTTCTTTCTTGAATTGTTATCAGGTCAGAGATCGCAGGGAGGCACAACGATTCATACCGCGCATCGGTTGATCATATCACAACGATTCATACCGCGCATCGGTTGATCATAGCACAACGATTCATACCGCGCATCGGTTGATCATAGCACAACGTGACAAGTGATATTCTCTAATGTAACAGAAATTGATTTCATGTAAAACTAAATAAAATGTATTTCCGAACTGTAAACCTTTCTTTTATCACAGTGTGCGTTTATGATTTGAATATCGCACAGTTTGAAATACCATATTTAGTGTCCACCTCTTGGCTTCGTAGATATCTGCATCGTGACCCAGACTGAACATGACTAATTCAAAAATATGTATAGTTTAATTGCTAAAATGTCACTTTCGCCATTTTATGTAAAATTTACTGCATTCTAACTTGATAACTCAGTCGCGAAGAGTACCTTTTGAATTTTCAATGCGCTGTTGCCTCGCACATGAAACAGTGACGCGAGTCAAAAATTTCATTAAAAAAATCATGTTCCCGAAAATGAAATTGTACTTTACTGTAGTATCCACTGTTCGGTGCACGGACGAAAGCAATTTTACATCGATATATTATTTTCAATGTATTCAAGTTATTAAAGAAAGTACGTACTTCCCAATTGGTTTCTACGTTTTGTAACTGATACAGGAAAGTGTTGCTTTCCATGAAGATCTATGGTAATCGCTTCCCGCTTCGATCCTAACTTTCCTTAAACGCAATAAACAGTCCATTCGAAGGGAAAGGCTCTTAATCGTGGCGTCGCCGGCGGTTCAACTACACGGTCTGCCCGGCTGCCTTTCTCCGTAATAGAAAATCTAAATTCATTGTGTAGAATATTAAATATCCCGGGCGACTTGAGGTAGCGGCGTGATGCAGATCGCGGGTATGAAATTACTATTGCAATTGCATCTTTCCGCGGGGGTAACGCCCAGGCCGCGCGGGCGCGGGAGAGGGTTAAGTCAGCTGGAAAGCTTAATTTGTCGGAGATAGTAAAATCCAGGGGCTTGATAAATATTTATAAAGCGCATTAATGTTAAAGAATATTCATGAAATTCTTGGCAAGCAGGACGTCGGGACGTCCGTATTTCTGTTCGTACGTCCGGCGCCGTTCGTTCCCAAGAAAACAGACGTAATACGCCCCCCGGGGGGAAACCGTGGCCAGATGTTAGCCGCGGCGCCGATGAAACTTGTAATCTTCGTTATTCCGCGATACGATTCGCCTCATTTCGCGCGTGACGGAAAGAGTCCGCCGTCTTAACTCGCACAACTGCCGGAAACTAGGATAACCGGGTTGATAGCTGGCGAAATGAAACGCTCGTGATCACGATAAAGGTCCGAATGGGAAGGTGAGCGTCTAATTAATAAATTCTGTCTGCATAGGATATGGGACAGGATTGAGGATAGGGTTGAGGATAGGATAGGATAGATGATAGGAAAGGATAGAGGATAGGATAGAATAGAGGATAGGATAGGGGATAGGATAGGATAGAATAGAGGATAGAGGATAGGATAGGATGGAGGATAGAATAGGATAGAGGATAGGATAGAATATAATAGGGGATAGAGGATAGGATACGATGGAGGATAGAATAGGATAGAGGATAGGATAGAATAGAATAGGGGATAGAGGATAGGATAAGATGGAGGTTAGAATAGGATAGAAGATAGGATAGGATAGGATAGAGGACAGGATAGGATAGGATAGGGGATAGAATAGGATAGAATAGAGGATAGAGGATAGGATAGGGGATAGGATAGGATAGAATAGAGGATAGAATAGGATAGAGGATAGGATAGAATAGAATAGAGGATAGAGGATAGGATAGGATAGAATAGAGGATAGAATAGGATAGAGGATAGGATAGAATAGAATAGAGGATAGAGGATAGGATAGGATGGTGGATACAATAGGATAGAATAGGATAGATAGGATGGTGGATAATAGGATAGAATAGAGGATAGAGGACAGGATAGGGGATAGGATAGGATAGAATAGAGGATAGAAGATAGGATAGGATGGAGGATACAATAGGATAGAGAATAGGATAGAATAGAATAGAGGATAGAGGATAGGATAGGATGGAGGATACAATAGGATAGATAATAGGATAGAATAGAGGATAGAGGACAGGATAGGATAGGATAGAGGATAGAGGACAGGATAGGATAGGATAGAGGATAGGATAGAATAGAGGATAGAGGATAGGATAGGATAGAGGATAGAATAGGATAGATGATAGGATAGGATAGAGAATAGGATAGGATAAATTCGTAGGCTAGACTTGGTTTCTTCTAGAAATGCATTGAATACTTAAATATGAAATATTAATACTCAAATATTAAACATTGAATACTTAAATATTGATCATTTCTTTCTTTAATTCGTGTGCAATCACGTACAACTTGTAAAGGGCAACGGGAAGGATTTCACTGTCTTATTTGCCACCATTTCTGTCCGTTTCTGCCAGCATGATAGTAGCTTCACAAGTTGGACTGAATATTCTGATAAGAGAATGCCAAGAGATGGAAGCAGTATAGTAACTTTTGATTTATGTATCTCCACGTCGAATGTTTGATGTATCGAATAGCAGTGAACAGTTGGTTTTCTGTTGCATACATTTGCAAATGCCACATTACATTTCTAAGTTATAAAACGAGCAGAAAAATATAATTATATAACTATTATTTTAACGAGCTAATAACTATTATTTTGATTCGCATTTATAAAAACTATTACACCCATTTGAGACCGAAAAATATGTTAAAATTAATAAATTGAAGAAATTTCATGTATTACTTCAGCCATTGCCATCCAATTTCCAAATCCGCATACTAGAGAAACGAACATAACGAGAAGACCGAGTTTGTAGACTGATGTCATGATTCCTTGAGTTGAATAACTTACGTTTCCACTAGTTTGCGTATTCTCCTTTATACACGTATGCTTGCAGTGATTCTGTCGTAAATGATCTCGTAATAAGTTAAAGGATGTCATATATGCTTTATCTGATCACGTTTTAACAGTAAACGCAGCATTTCGTGACTGATACTTTGGAAGTACTCGCAATGAATTTGTCATTATTCTACCAGATCTCATCAGTGATGAATATTCTATATTTTCATGGTCACATAGAATGTTTAAATTCTAGTAAATTCATACTATTCTAGTAAATACATTGATTTTTAAAAAATGTATGACTATATAATGTAACAGCATATATTTCCAGATCTTTGCAATAATATAATAGGTGATTCAAGGAAAAAAGGGAAAAATGTAAAAAATTTCAGTGCAGCATTATTTTATTGACACATACAATTACGTGTACAATTTTCATACAGTGAACCTGTAATAGAAGCATTCTTTTTGTAGACATAATTATCCAGTGTGCCGATGAGGACACTTCCCAGTACCACACACACTCTGAAAAAGAATAAATGAGAGATATTATGCTGGTTATACTAATCAATTATTAATCAAGCATAAGTCAGATAACTCTCCGTAGGCTATGCCGGAATGATTCGTGAACTATCGCGGAGGCGGTCAGTATGTACAATTTTATTCCGATATAAGACGACACTTTGCAATTCGAAATAAGAAAATCGTTATCTCCTTTCCTTCTTCTTCTTCACCCGAAAAACGACTAAAGCCGGTCTCGAGCCATCGCCTCGCGATAAAAGAAAACTGCGGTGGGTCAAAAATGACTCCAGCATAGGCTTAAAACTCCAACGAGTCCGGCAGTTAAGAAGAAGAAATAATCGTACCGGGCACATGTTACAGTATTTCATGCTGGTACAATGTCGCACCGTTATAACTCTGCATGCCGGTGGTTCCTTAACAAAATTTACGAACAATGTACAATATGTATAATAATTTCTACGCACGAAACAATGCACAAATTAAGCAAAGATATCTTCTCTTACATATTTTGCCAATGCAACATGATTCCATGACAGTACAATTAGAGAAACAAATAAAAGAATAAGATTCACTTTGAGCTTCATGATTCCTTGAGTTGAATCCCTTGATGTTTCGCTAGTTTTCGTGTTCACCTTTATATACGTATGCTTCCAGTGAGTCCATAGTAATCGATGTCGTAAGAAGTTAAAAGATGCCATACATGCTTTATCTGTTCACGTTTTGACAGTAAACGCAGCATTTCGTGACTGATACGTTGGAAGAACTCACAATGAAGTTGTCACTGTTCTACCAGTTTTTATCTGTGGTGAATATTCTATATTTTCATGTTCACGTAGAATGTTTAAATTCTAGTAAATTGAAATTGCGGTCTGTTATAGAAATTGTGAACATTGATTTTTAAAAAATGTAGGGCTATATAATGTAACAGAATATATTTCAAGAGATCTCTGCAACATTATTGGTGATTCAAGGAAAAAGGAATTATTTTATTGTCATATACAATTAAATCTACAATTTTAATCCAGTGAACCTGTGACAGAAGTATTCTTTTTGTAGACATTATTATCCAAGGTGCGGATGTGGACACTTCCCAGTACCACACACACTCTGAAAAAGAATAAATGAGAGATATTATGCTCACTATAGTATTTAATTACAAATATTACAAAACTCCAAGGAGCCCGGGGATTAGGAAGAAGACATAACCGTACCGGGCACATGTTGCAGTATTTCATGCTAGTACAAAGACTCTTCGGTAGACCTCTGCATGCCTCTACTTCCTAAATAAAGAATACGAACGATTTATAACATGCAAAATAATTTCTACATACGGCACAATGCACAATTTAAAATTCTATAGGGTCTTCTATCGTCCCTTAAATTTATTTAAGCATTTTTACTTAAAATTTAATTTAATTTTTTAATATTGAAACAGTCTATATCTCATCAACCCTTTCATTCCAGCCTTCAATTAAAAGACAAATGATTATGCTACCTTTGTACAGTCAGTATACTGCAGCTATTTAACACAATGCACAATTTAAGTAAAGTTTTTTTTTTCATGATTCCTTGAGTTGAATCCCTTGCGTTTTCGCTAGTATCTTTTTCACTAAGTTGCAGTTATGTTTGCAAACCCCGTTTTTATACCTACATGCTTACCGCAATTCCATTGTAAACGACCTCGTAAGAAATAAAAAAAAAATGTAATATATGCTTCACGCGGCCACGTTTAATTACAAGTATTAGCCGTCATGACCAACATGACATAAGCAGTATTTTATATGACAGTACTGATTTGAAATATTGCGAAACTTGTCACCGTAAAAATGACAATTATAAAGTTGCAATTACTTCTTAACCACGACTCTTGGTGATTACTAAAATTGATTAGAATTTTCTGCGACACGGGCACATACAGATAGTTCGGAAATATATGAATATTTGGGTTGGGAAGGGACTTAATTATGAAAGACAACCATTTATTTGCTCTTGAAGATCGTTTTATTGAAATTTCTTTACACGTTCAGTAATTGTTAGGACATCCATAGTTCATAATCCTAATCGTTCTTTCCTGCAGTCAGCACTTAAGCTGTACAAAGAAGTAAAAATAAATTTAATTGTTGTAATAAAAATTGTAGGGGGATTAATTATTAGGTAGATGCAAAAACAATGACAGAATTGTAAATAAGTCTTGTTGCGTATGAAGCACCGAAGGAATTATGTCTAAAACTCGAAAGGAATGGATTCGGCCAATTTTGTGCACCAACCTAATAGTAATGGTATTTATTATAATGACATATGACGTACGTGGCACATTATTTTGTACTTATCGCTGCCGCAAAGGACACTTAATGGTAATGTACTACAAGGTCCCGGTGGCAACTAAAAATTATTCACAAGAAACGTACAATCGAATTGAATATATGTTAAAATGGAGTAGAAATAAATAAATAAATACTAACTCTTCCTGCCACGACACATTCTGCCAACATAACAAATGCAGTGACTAGGAAAAGGAAGCACAGTTTTTGACCCATGATTACGTATTCAGTATCCTCGCTTTCTGTATTAATAAAGTGTCTGTCAGAGTTATACTGTGCCTTTTATACGTGTGCAGAACGTGGCTCTAGTAGTGGGAACTATAGATAAAAAATAAAATACTCTGTGTATATAAAAACAGAAATATATACAATTTTTATTATTATCATAAAGGTGTGCACGAGACTAATGTTTATTGTATTAATTAATGTCGAGTAAATGTTTATGTGCGTGGAATTTATGTGTAGAACGTGATGCACGGGTAATAAACAGATTGAATAACTATGATTACTTTTTCGTTGTTCAAAGATAATGTGTGTGTGTGTGTTGGATATACAAGGGAGAATGAAAAGAGTTAATGTTGTATTCTCAATAAATGGTATTTATTTTCCAATGCAATTGTACATCTTCATCAATTATATAGCACACTTGGAATAATTTTTAATCGCTGTGCTGTCCACATTTTTTAAGGTTAACATTTTCCCTTGAGCTGTGAAAAGATGTGTTAAAGAATGTAGTTATTACAGTAGAGCTATTAGCAGGATTAATTAATAGTAATCAAACATGAACGTACCCGGCACATTATTTTGTACTTATCACTGCGGCAAAGGACACTTAATGGTAATGTACTACAGGGTCCCGGTGGCAACTAAAAATTATTCACAAGAAACGTACAATCGAATTGAATATATGTTAAAATGGAGTAGAAATAAATAAATACTAACTCCTTCCGCCGCGAAACATTCTGCCAACATAACAAATGCAGTGACTAGAAAAAGGAAGTACAGTTTTTGACCCATGATTACGTATTCAGTATCCTCGCTTTCTGTATTAATAAGTGCCTGTCGGAGTTATACTGTGCCTTTTATACGTGTGCAGAACGTGGCCAAGTAGTGGGAACTATAGATAAAAAATAAAATACTCTGTGCGATAAATGTTTAACGACGTTCCTCCACGAATTTGTTCGCAAATACTGATACTTGCATTCAAATTCACAGTCTAAATATAATTCGAAAAACTGACTCATACACTTATCTATTTCTGGCGAATACTTATACTAGAAATTGGAATGCAGGGGAAACGGGAAAACATTCAGTTCAGTAACGAACAGTTTCTATTTTATTGTATTTAAAAATGATTGCAAAGAAATTTTTTTCAGAAAAGTTACATCTTCGTTGAGTGCATGGCGTACTGAAGTCATTTTGCTGATCGTTGTATCGTCATTTACTATCCTCTTTCCTCTGGGGTACAATCGAGCTGAAGACAGAAACATACAAATGTTTGATTATCATAATAGAAATGTTAGAGGATTAAACGACCACATTAATTGGACTTAATCTTACCTTACACATTTTTCTATATTTTGCACTGCGGCAAAGCCTATATCGGGGTAAAGCATTGCACGCTTGATGCTGTTAGAAAGAAGATAATGAATCATTATTTATTGATAACGAGGGGCGTGCAGGAGCCATTTTCACTTACTCCAACTACTGGTGCCACGAGACATCCGGCCAGTAAAATAAATGAAACAAACAGAAAAAGCAGCTTTTGGTTCATGGTTTCGTTCTGAACTTGTTGTTGATCTACGACTGCTGGCGTTGCCCCGTCTTTTTATATAGAACGCTCGACGGAAAATGAAGTAAATATAGATTACGTGATCACGTGCAAATGCGAGTCGTGGTTTCCGCGATAAATGTTTCACTGTACGCAGTTTTCGTGAAAGATGCGATGAAGGATAATAAACTTTTTGGGTAGCCAATTTTTGTGGTTTAAAGGGAACGTGTATAATAGAGGAGCAAGTCAATATTTTTATTCTCAACAAACAGCTTTTATTTTCCTGTGCTATTACATCTTCGTCAATTAATTCTCAAAGGGTACAGTGTTTCAGATTAAGAAGTATCACACTGCAGCCTTTCTAAATTTCGGCATAAATTTCCTCAGATGCCTTTAAGAATATAATTTAAGAGTAAATAATGGAAATATTCCACAGATGTTAAGGAAATTTGAATTTTGCGAATGTTAGTGTACAGAAATTTTTGTCGGAGTCCTGAGAGAACCCGGTATACCAATTATGGGAAAAATTCCACATTTTCTAGCGGTTCAAAACATTTTCTATTGATCTATAAAAACAAATATGATACAATGTATGTATTGTAACAGAACAATATAACAGAATCGAGCAAATATAGATTAGGTGATCACGTGAAAATGCAATTTGCACTTGGCGTGATAAACGTTTAGTGTGCAATTTTCGTGTAAACTGTTTTAGGGTAACAAATTTTGATATTCTGTAGGATACGTGTGCTAGAGAAAAAGGAGCGAGGAAAAAGATAATTTTATATTCTCCATATACAATATTTATTTTTCTTTGTTACTACACCTTCAACAAATACGAATGCGACTACACCTACCTCCAGTATACGTTCAAAGAGTTGGATGAATTAAATTAAATTGCTAAACGAATGAATTTATTTAATAGTGCAGATTGTTTTATTTAAATTGTATTACATTATGAATAATTATATTATACATCTGGAGTAGAGTCCGTTTCATAATGGTATTGCCATGTAAGAGAATCATTGCCGTCTAACACTGAATGTAACAAAAGAAATGTATAGAATTGTTATTATTATCAAAAAAATGTGTACGAGACTAAGAAATAGATGTTATTAAACATGAACGTACCTTACAAAGTTTTTTAAGCCCTCCTGGGCATTTACCCGTCTTTTTCGCTATGGCACATATCACACGTAACTAAGAAGAATACCATGAATCATGCGAAGTTCAAAAGAGAAGACACGCATTTTTTCCAAATATAACATGAAAATGTTAAATATACTTAATCTTACCTTCGGTCCTGCTTGTGCCGGTTCCATGAAGAATACTGACAACAGAATTAGGCACACAAATAGGAAAGGGAACTGTAGCTTCCAGATCATGGTTGCGTTAATGTACTCCGCAGATTCTCGAATCAATGGTTGACATTGTTTATGTGCTCCTTTTATACGAAACACTTCTCGAAAAACGTGACAAATAAATGAACACTTACAAATGTAATTCGGATATTTCGCGATAAATGTTTCATAGTGTTCAAAGATAGCACATGTTGCAAATGTAGGGGTGATTAACAAAAGCAATATTGTATTTTCAACGAACTGTATTTGTTTTCCAATACTATTGCGTCATCGTTAAGTGCATAATGCACGGTAAATGTTTATCTGCGTGGAATTTATGTGTAGAACGTGATGCACGGATAATAAACAAATTGAATAACTATGATCACTTTTTCATTGTTCAAAGATAATGTATGTGTGTTGGATATACAAGGGCGAATGAAAAGAGTTAATGTTGTATTCTCAATAAATGGTATTTATTTTCCAATGCAATTGTACATCTTCATCAATTATACAGCACACTTGGAATCATTTTTAATCGCTGTGCTGTCCACTTTTTTCAGGTTAACATTTTCCCTTGAGCTGTGAAAAGATGTGTTAAAGAATGTAGTTATTACAGTAGAGCTATTAGCAGGATTAATTAATAGTAATCAAACACGAACGTACCCGGCACATTATTTTGTACTTATCACTGCGGCAAAGAACAGCCATTGATAACTGTTTACATATGCCTGGCACCTTGAAGAATATTGTTCGTTTATTGTAAACAAGAGAAGTCGTGAGTTTAATTAAAAGTGTATTGAGGTAGAACACTATTAAAAAAATAAATGTTAACTTACCCCGACTACCGGTGCCACGAGACATCCTGCCAGTAGTATAAACGAAATGAATAGAAAAAGAAAATGCTGTTTCTGGTTCATGTTTGTATTGTGGACACTTCCGTTCGTTGTGTCTGTTATTGTTTAAGCTTGCCTTTTATACGCAAAACTCAGTCATGATTTTTGATAGATTTTATGAACGCATGAAAACGCAATGACCACTTCATGCGATAAACGTGTAACTATAAACTATTTTCATGGGAAACATAATGTATGATAATGGCATGTGTCGGTTATTAAATTTAATAACTCGGATTAAATGAGTGAACATATTAAAATGATGTACAGTATTGTACAATGATGTACAATAATCACGCAAATAACAACACTTATTTCTCGAATTCATGTCTAATCAAATAAGTGCATAATTTGTTTTCTCTGGTCGGAAGCAAGTTCGCGTTTAAAATGTAGAAATAATTGAAAATGCAGCTTAATGGTGCCAATAAGAAATATTTATTTTTCAACGTAATTACATCTTCACAAATGGTACAGTGTAATCAAAATAAATTGACCGATCGTCGCTTATAATCCTGATTCCTCTTTCGTACACGTGAGCTAAACAAACAAATATAAACGATATAATAGATTAAAATGAGAATGAAATGCGATGCTAGACGAAATAAGTAATATAATTCGTGAAGCATGATCATACTCTGCACATTATTATATATTTTTGGCTGCGGCAAAGATTGCTTCGTGGTAAAGAACGGCATGCTGGTGGCGGCTAAAAATCGATGATTTGATGACTTGGTATCAACAACGTTCTGCTACCGAACAAAATTATTTACCCAGTCCGCTGCTACGAAATATCCCGATAGCATAATTAGAGAAACGAGTAGCAGAAGTATGTTTAGCTTTCGATTCATGATATCGTATGCTATATCCTGTCTTTCTTGCTAGTGGACGGTCACTATAGTGACGCCTCCCGTTTTATATAGAAAACGTGGTCGACATTGAGGCAGGCATGGATCGCATAAATATTTTACTGTTAACACGAACCTCGTGTTCGATAATACGAATATTTAAAGAGGATACCAAAACGAATAACGGTGAAGCAACGAAATTAAAAACTGATAATGCATGAAATGACATACATTTGATAATGTATGGAACAGTGAAAGGATAATTTAATTTACCGCCGTTCACTCTGTTGGTTCAATTAAAAACTCATTCGTTAAATCATGACCTTTACTATCACCTTCATGATCTTTATTTAAACATACAAATCGAAAAAGAACAGCGATGGACTGAAATAGTTCGACGTCGGAATAAAGGGAACGGTTGCAGAAAAGATGTCTGACTTTTATATTTATAAGTTTCCCATTGAATTGTTGTAGTGTTTATAGACAGGTTCTCTTATTCTTTTACGTAAAAGAAAAGAAATATTTTTCGATAGCATGAGATCCATAGATGGATGTGCGAAATTTCGCAAGTGTAATATGTATTGTTCGTGACCATTCCGACTGCAGAAATGGCTTTTACGATGGACGGGAACGAAAAATAAAGAAGTATATGGTCGGCCATCCGCATTGATATTCAAACTGTGTTCTTGCGCCATGTTTTATCATCACAGGCGGATATTGAAAGAAAACGAAGGAGGATTTTTATTTAATGCTCAGAGTGCATCGATGAAAAACCACGCAGTTGTCTTCCTCTGAATATTATTCGACCGAATAAAAAATTGGTGTGTACATTGACGATGGGTGCCACTGTTATTACTCGAATGAACCACCTGTAGTTGCTAAACAAGTTTATTCGTTTCATTCTTTTACATTCGCCACACAATTTGAGATAAGATTAAAAATCTGTACATCTTCAGCAATCAATACGTCGCGTTTATTTCCCTCTCTCTCTGAGTCGTCTGCACATGTCCTGGTAAACAAAAGCATGGTAAATATTAGTATTTTCTTATTAGACTAAGTTTGTAGATGACGATGCTAAGTCTGTTAGAAGAAAACTGCCAATTCTTACTTATTTACTAGGAAATTTATGACATACTTTGCATACGATTGATCGAAGTAAAGTCTTAGTTGATCGCTACTTGATTTCTTCAATTTATCTGAAAACTACGATATGTCTGGCAACTTTTCTGTATGTGAAATTGATATAGCACAGCAAAGCTATATGATATGATTAATATTGTAACGTAATTGTGACTCTACCGGGCAAGCATCTTCCATTAGAGGGGAACCGCAGAACTCTGCGGGATAGCCAGTTCCGCATCTCGGTGAATCCTTAAAGAGACTCATAATATGTTATTATATAATGCATAAAGAAGAACAGTCCACATATGGAACCTTCTTTGCATCGATATTTTAGAATTGTACCACCTTCAGTGAAAAATATTCATTCAAAAACGTGAGAATGATTCTTAAAAGAATTCTACGGTCGTCCATTAAAAAATGAGAAATATTCTAACAAAATAAATATTCTTAAATGTCCGTTAAAATCGTGAGAACGATTCGTGAATAAATTATACATACGAGTGTTCATTAAGAACGAAAAGTATCATTGCATATTTATTGCAGAAGGTAGTGAAGCACCATTCAATATTTCAGTGTTATGTTGATTCAATAAAATATTATACTAGAAACGTAATCAACAATTTTTTACGCTGCAAAACCAAATATGGCTGCTTACCCTGGCTTCCGAGGGAACTACCAAGCATCCTGACAGTAAAACGACAGAAAGAAGAAAAAACAGGATACCGTTGGTTCGATTCATGATCCTTCGTTGAATTGCTTGCATTAGCATGCACTCACGGTCGGACTTCCGTGTTTTATACACATTTCCGCGAACAATGCTGCGCGTATAAAACGCAGTCGTGCAAGTGCATTAAATTATAATACGCATTTTACGGTACATTTCAGTATCAAAATCAGCCCATCGTGACCAACGATGTTCCAACGCTACGGTTATAAAAAATATACCGTGCGAAACTTCTACATTTGTCTGTTAACGCGCCGACGTGTATATCGAATTTGAAACGTTAAATAATTATTTAACGAATTCACAGGATTAATAGAATGGTTCCGGAATTACAGCAGACCGTTAGCGCGTTAATGAGATTTCAATTAAGAACGAATTCCGGGAACATAGTGCCACAAAAATCACATATATAATTTCCCGAGGATTTATATGAATGTGGATTATTACATTTTCATTTTATTCTTATAGTTTTCATTTATAATTACATTCGTTCCGGTTAGTCGTGCACGTTGTCGAATATTAAAACACAGATTTCTCTGTGTGTCAGCGCTTTAATTGAAAAATGTGATTAATACATTTTAGGATATCAGAAACTTCCGAACATTATTCGACCGACCGCTTTATTCGATGTTTTTCCATCAATGCTGGTATTTAATTAAATTTTTCTCTATACGTACAATACCCTTTTAATTGAACAACGGCATACTGTAAAGAATTATTCTCCAAACTACTTATACATTTCCTTCTGTATTAAACAACCCGTTTTACCAATAATTATTCAATTGTCAGCACCTTTGTTGCACCATTCGACAAACACGTGGTTTTACTGTAATCGGGGATTAAATCGATTGATTTAAATTTCCAGAATACCTCAACAGAGAAACTCTAATTCTACTTCAGTTTGTTGTTTCAGTTATTTCTAGTTCAGTTTGATTAAGCGTAAGTATCGAAAGTGATTAGGTGAAATTTTCTCTCCGCCGGGATTGGGTTTTACTTTAAAGTGTAGGTTAAAGTAACTTATTCACGGTTTGTAATAATTAGTCCAACAATTTCTATATTTAGAGGATTGAGAAATTTTACATTGTTTTCAGTAATCTTCAATTCACAGAAATTCTTATCGTGTTCCAGTGAGATATAATAGGTGAATTAAGGAAATAGAAAAGAATGTTTAATGTTCAGTGTTCATAGCATAATCGTATCCATGACGCAGTCGTTGTCGTTGAACAGCCGGAGATGATCATCCGTTTCGTTCCGCGCAATAATTCTATAAAATGAAAAATAAATGATTTCAAATATGTAAATATAAAAAGACTACTAGAGACATCATCAACGTTTTAAATCGAACTGTATTACTATACCGGGCAAAGTATTTTCGCCAGAGGATGATGACAATTCATCCATGTTGTACACTAAAAATATAAGTCAGGATTACGTGGAATTTGGAATAACCAACTAATGTAAAATTAATTACTTACTGCCTCTGTGGGTGGAATGAACCATCCTGACATGCAGATGACAGAGATAACGAGAAGGAAGAACGTAAAAACTTGAGTCATATTTCAGTTGATTTTCTCCGCTGTTCGATTTCAACATATAGCTGCAAATTTTGTTCAGCCTTTTATACGAGACCTCTGCACAGACTCATCGTAAAAATTTTGTAACGTGAGCACTTAAACTCACGTTATCGAACTCGTGCAACAACTCTTTACGCGTATGGTTATTGCGGAATATAAATTAGTTTATGGTCGCGGCTAAAATAATGTGGTCAAACGTAATGAGGAAGTTCGTAAACTGTAATCAATAATCTTAAAAATGACTGAAAATCGAATTTCGTTTCCTACACTAACATTTCACCCAGCAGGTATGGTACGTCAGTATGGTCTTGAAGAATTTAATTCCACATTTTATATTTTATTAATTTCTTGAAGATCTTCTTATGTTTCAGGCGAATAATACTGCTTTAATGGAAGACATTCTTGAATTTAAATCACGATTATTAAGATGACGATTAAGGTGATCATAAAACACGATTATACACATATTATTCTTGATATTTTATTTATTATTCATGTTCGAATGCAGATAATGACAACTGAAGTTTCCTGAGGCACTGTTCGCTCGTAGACGTTGACATTGATTATCAGCCATTGACTTTTGCACATACCTCCTATATAAAAGGATATATACATATATATGAAATTGTTTATAACAAATAATAACACTATCAGATCGTGGAATAATGTTATATTACCGGACACAGTTTCTGTACTTCAGGAAACCGGCATCTACTTCTATAATAGGTATAGCATTTCGACGGGGCCTTGAAGAAAACATAAATTATTTTACTGATTATACGAATTATATGTTGTAGATTAATTCAAAGCTTACAGCTTGAGCCGGTGACGACAAATATCCCGTCACGAGAATGAAAGACACGAGTAAAATAATAAGCTTCAATCCTTGATTCATGGTTCTCCGTTTGGAATTCTCACCTGCCATTGACATACGCTCGGACATCTGTTTTTATACGGTAATATCACCGCCCGTGGCTTTGTCATAGCAATTTTATTTCAGTATTTTAAACCCGATTACACGTGACAAAAACGAACGTAACCTGCACTAAACACGATGAAGAGATATACTATTATACCCGTTGCGCAATGCCGATACAACTTTTCGGATTACTGGGGAAACGTGAGAATTCCTTCAAGCTTCATTTTCAAATGTACATATCAAGCGATTTTCCACTTGAACATAATAAAAAAGCGTATTGCAGATGTTTCGTTTCTTTCGTGTCAGTAATATTTTCCCGTGCATTCATGCAATAAACCAGACTAATTCCTCTAAATCCACGTAACAAGTAGACGTTGCCGTTATTAGTCGGACATATCAGTTAATTTTATCCAAAATTGTATGGCAAGTTTGTTCTCGGCAAGTGAAAAATTTGTACTCATAAATGTCCACAAGCTTTTTGTACATAATATTTAGATGCTTACATAACCATTCGACAATGAAAATTGTGCTGTCGTGACTATAGCGATTAGTCCGTGCGACAATAAACTATAAATTATACAAGCGGCGGTAGATTTTACAATTGCGTGTTTCGATAACATATTTTATTGCCGGTGCAAACATTCATAAATCGTTTGCCGCGTTTGCAGTTATTCAGAGCCTTGCAGTCATCGAAGCTGCACGGGTTAAATGTCGTTGATCGGTCCTGGGTGGCCTAAACTTGAGTCTCCTGAGTCCAAATACGTTTTATGGGGTTTGGATCGGTCCCATACTGTCCTTAGGCTTCTCCGAGCCATAACTTCTCCACGACTGGCCATTCGGGCCCGTTCGTTTACTTTCTTTCGATATATGTCCGTCCATAACCGTCGTACACTACTTAAACTAGATCCACAGAAGGTGAAAAAAAAGACCACGGTGTTTTCGGTCTGCTCCGGTTTATAATTACATAAAGTTTTATCAATTTCATGGCGAAACTCCCGGGTAACGTTACTTTTAAGTTCGAGCTCGCGTAACTTGTTATAGCTCGTCCCTGTTTCCTTTGACAAATTACCACTTAAGTATCTGAGCTGTTTTCTGTCTCGTAAAACAAGAAAGAACACTTCGAGTTTCGATGAGCTTGCACGTTGCCTCGTCACGCTACTCGGCAAAAACACGTCGATGTACACGTCGTGGCCCGCAAAATAAATTTCGCCTGTTTTCCTTTCGACCTCGTTTTTTCTTTCATATCCTGCTTCCTCGAGCATGTGCAGAAAACGGTCAAATATTACATTATCGCGCTGGACCGTGCATAACGTTGATAAACAAAAATATACCGACTTAGAAACGCGTGAAATGAACGAGTCAACGTCGATCTTCATATTCGGAGATTGAAACTTTAGCCTGCGTATTCGGGAAAAGTATTTCGGTTCGAAACCCATCGCACGCTACAATAAACCGACTATCATTATCCGAAACAAAGAAGTTTCTTTGTATCCGTCTACGCGCAGCCGATCAGCGTGTTCGGTACTTAATTTTATTCGGGTTTAATTTTCCAGCTGCGCGCGTCGAATACTCAATTTCCCGGACAAAGCGTTCCGGGGCGTATTAATTATCTTATTAATTAACCGGTGCCGATCGGTTAAACCGGAAATATTCGCGGCAAAGTGTTCGGCGGTAAAGTTTGTTTGAATCTGCCGCTCGCCGTGCCCCGCCCCGCCGCCATTGTCCATTTACGATTGCAATTAATTACGGCAAAATTACATAAAGAGGTAGATCCGAAAACGGTGGTGGTATCTCGCGACCCGTTTTGCCCGATTTCACTCGGCGTTAATTTAATAACGGGATCCGCGTCGCGTCGCGGAAGCCCGACCGCACGTTTGTTCCGGATCGCGCGAACTTTCCGCCGCCTGGCCGAGCAGGACATCTGTTTCATGACGTCACCGACTTCGGAAACACGTGTTTACCGACGACTCGTACGGGAAACGAGAAGACTCTTTCGCAACGACACCGTCGTGCGTACTTTTTCTCCGTGGCTATATTTAAAACGCGACTGCCGATAGACGCGCCGGGCAACCGCGGGCATAAGCGATAAAATTACTTCGTCCGCGCGATAAAACGACTTTTCGAATTCATTATTCATAGCCCCGGCGAAGCGTGAAACGCGGAGATTCCGCTTACGGCATCGGGAAAATTAGCTTCGAGAATTTTACGAATGCAACCACTGCCAGTAGAAACGGTGCCGCGATGGACGGACACGAGTTGATCGAACTGACGACGTATACTAAAAATAATTCGCGTTACACGAGACATTCGACCGCAACGATAAGTTTAGTAATGATAAGGTTAATTTCGGGTCTGGATTCTGTCGCGAAAATTCGATTAATTCCTGTCCTCTTCGTAACGGTATTACCTCTTAATATTTTTTTCAGAGGTCTGTATTCTGAGAAGGGGTTGAAAATATGCTCGACTTGTAAGTGGAACGTATTCCACATTTGGGAATGCCAAATTCGAGTGAGATGTCAAAGAGTGTCCAAAGTTTAGAGATATATATACCGATAGGAAGATAATTGAACCACAGTGATTTCTCTGTATATGTCGCCGAGGCCTGGATGATAACCGCCATGGAACGATTCCCACTAATGAGGAGTACACCCCCTGGACTCGGACGCTAAGGAGTGTAAACATAACACTTCTCTGGCATGTCTCCAGTACTATGTATCGAGAATTCACTGTATATCGTTTCGTGGCAAGTTCTAAAGCAAAAGAGGGTCAATATAATAGTGACCGCATCATTGACCATAGCAGATAGCATAATCGTATCCATGACGCAGTGGTTGTCGTTGAACAGCCGGAGATGATCATCCGTTTCGTTGCGCGCAATAATTCTATAGAATGAAAAATAAATGAGTGCAAATATGTAAATATAAAGAGAGTACTGAGAACATCATAAACGTGTACATTCTATAGAATGAAAAACAAATGAGTGCAAATATGTAAATATAAAAACAGTACTAAGAACATAAGAACATCATAAACGTGTACATTCTATAGAATAAAGAATAAATGAGTTCAAATATGTAAATATAAAAACAGTACTGAGAACATCCTAAACGTGTACATTCTATAGAATGAAAAATAAATGAGTGCAAATATG
>CM052132.1:2376963-2394977 GCA_028454255.1 Halictus ligatus
GACAGGAAAGTATTCATATTTTAGTGGAAATTTATTCATATTTATTCAAAGTGATAGGATAACAAACTGATTTAGATTTGATTTTTGTATGTAAAATTATACTTAATTTCTTGTTCTACTTCTATTTTATACATTTTGGTCGCCTAGACGGTGATTAATACCTACATTGTATTGGTTCTGTGGTTTATAATGGTATACCTTTAATACAATATGTAAAATTATACTTAATTTCTTGTTCTACTTCTATTTTATACATTTTGGTCGACCAGACGGTGATCAATATCTTCATTGTATTGGTTTCGTGGTTCATAATGGTATACCTTTAATACAGCATGTAAAGTTATACTTAATTTCTTGTTCCACGAACCGTGTTTAGTGAAAATCGTGATACAGGAACTTTGTCATGCAGCGCGAAACTGTAGGTTTTCTTCATTAGAAGGGCTTCCATAACGAAATTAGTTTCTGAGCTCCAATTGCCAGTTCGGAACGTGCACGAACAAAGTATCCCCATTCGGTTAACACTCTGCAAGGAATAAAATTGACAGCCTCGTCTTGGGCAATACGAAATAAAAAGTATCCAGATACAATAAAACCTTCTTTTCTGAGAAGCAAAAATCGTATAATTGCAAATCGAAACAGCTTGGTCAAATTTCCAAGCATCCGAAACAGGAATCCGATAATTCCCAAAGCGGAGACAGCTGCGGGAGCATTTTATTTTCCCACTCCAGCGCGTCCAATCGGTGTCCTTTAATTTGTCTCGCTGATCAGAGAAATCCGCAGCGCGGCGCTGCAATTATAATGCGAGCGGCTCGCAAGAGGGGTGCTCTCCTTATTAACGCGAGGCAAAAGGAGCTACCGTTAACGAACTTCCCACTGTTTCCAACAGATCCGTGGAAACCTTTCTTTCGCTCGCGGAACGTTGTCAAGTGACGCGAAGAATACCCTCGACGCTCGCGCGACTCGTCTCTCTCTCTTGCTCTCCTCTCTTGTATCCCGTAGTTCGAATGTTTTAATTACGATCGTTCTACTTCATGCTCAACTTATCTGTCGGGCGACGGGCGCTCGAGAGCCCGTACCCGGGCTGGCAACAAGTCCCGGCGCAAAATCCACGTGTTATCGTTTTAATTGCCACCTTGTTACAGGCTGTCGTGTTTTACGCGCGCGCGGAAATAGAATGGCGCCGCGCCGAGCCGCGTCGGCCGTTCAGGACTCCACGTATCCTCGAGGCATTCAAACACGTACACCTATAGGCGAACTTCCGGCGAGGTTCTCTCCTCGAGTAATCCCCTGGGTGGCTGGATAGGTAGATGGAGGCTAGGCTACCGCCGAGATAAGACTGCCCAGGAAGAATATACGAGCGCGTAAAGTAAGCGAGCTCGCGAGACCTACAACCCGCCACGGAAGATTCATTTAAGGCTTATGAAGATGTCCCCCTCCGTTCCCGTCGCGCGCGCACCAAATTCACCAGCTCCGAATCAATGTCAGTCGCTTTTCACAAAGTTCGAAAGAACTGTCGTTAACCCCTGGATGCACCGCCCGGGTGTTTTACGTCGTCTTGAATATTCATCTGTTACGTATGGAACAGCTTCTCCAGGTTCGTTTCGATTAGAAGTTCTAACCTCTTTTCTGGGAACGAAAACCGTCCCAACAGGCCCCCTTTATTAATGGAAGACACTGTATGCCTTCTTTACACGAAAATCTTTAGACACTCCCTTCTAGCATCCGTTAATTAATATTCTGATAGGAAATAGTCCGGATAACCTTCATTAACACTTTTAACGAAAATCTAACTGAGGTTTTCATTAGAAGTGACAAAAAATGTGACTGTGACCTTACAGGACATTAAATCTTAAACCGAGTACCCCTTTCATTTTCAAGGTATATAAACCCGTTCATTTTCATCCCCTTTGGTTCAGTCGAGACTCAGAAGTGGTTCGGTAGAATTTCGGTAATCGATGACAAAATGTAATTTTGAAATCTAAAACAAATTTTGTAGTAAATTGAGGTTTTTATTTGTTAATTTATTATATAATCTCCATCATTATCAAGGACAGTTTGCCATATCTCCTGCAAATTTTCAATCCCCGTTTACGAATACGTTTCCTCTTCAACGATCGGTACAGAACCAAAGGAAAAACAAATAATTGATTACTTATGGGTACGACTAATATTTAGCACTATCATATCATTATTCAAAATATTTTTCAAGCTATTAGATTTGTTTGTATTTAACACTAGAACGACCGGAGCAGTCAAAATGACTGGTCCGTAATTTTTTCTTGTACAATTACTGAAATTGTAAAAACGTTTTCATCGGAAATTTTTTAATGAACCTCTTTATTGAAGCTCATATTAGAATAAAAGTTGTATGAAGTCTGAATGGACACATTATTGTCACTGTTACAAAGCAATATACGTCAGTCGAATTTATTGCTGGGTCGTTCTACTGTTAATAAATTACTAAACGAATAAATTCCACTAGAAATATTCTAGGTCGGAAGAAATGTTTCATTTTGGAATCAAACTAGCTTCGAGCATATAAGATCAACGTGATCATCTGTTCATTCACGTTTTATTACTGGCAAAGCTTCCTTTCACTGAGCCACGCAGTTCGTCCTCTTAAAAGAAAAAAACTAGGTTAAGAAATCTTATTTTTGGGACACCTTAACAATCCCCCGCGACTCTGTGTATTTCCAGACTCCATACAGACGAATGATGATTTGTTGCGGCAACAGGAACGAATTACAGCTGTAACTGTAAAAGTCTGCGAAACGACAGTAGCGACCGTAACGATAAACGCGACGAAATTACACGATTTTACGCCGGTTATAAAGCGAGTGATTCAGTCCTTTTCCGAGATCCGTGTAAAGCAGACTGCGCGCGACTGCCAAATCGTGATTGCTCGATCCAATAACGAAGAATTTTCAGAACAAACCGGCGCGGCGAGTACCGGGACGTGTGTCGGTGACGACAATTTTCGAGATTGAACCTGAAAATGTGCATATTTCGAGCGTCCGCCGAGCCAGCTAATTGGGGGACATCGTCGCGCCGCGCGGCGCGGACCGAATTTCGCGTCTTCGACGTTCGTTCTCGCTTCTTGCGCGGGTTTGATCGCTTTGCCATCGGCCGATGAATTGCACTGCTAACTTCGTTAGCCTGTCACGTGTAATCCGCGATGAAAAATTCGTTGCGTAGACGCCCGGGCGAAAGCCGCGGCAGGGGCCGGGCGAAATTTCATTCGTTGCTCTCGTCCATAGTTCGTAACGCGTTACCGTTGATCGACGCGATTTTTTTCATAAAAATTTCATTCCGGCTGTAATCGGATCGAACAGGGACGCGCCCTCGACGAAAATTCGCGACCCCGCTTTGACGGCGTTCAAACCGGGCTCAATTTTCTCTTGGTGGCGTAACCGTGCGCGCTACTTACGTCCTCTATATTAAAGTGCGTCCACGGGATTTAAATGTAAACCCCAGCGATATTAAAACATCGCGTTCCCGTGTATTTACCGGCGGTTTGTGAAGGGACGATACGCGCTCACATGTCTCGCGTATATCCACTCTATAAACATTAGTAACACGGGCACGCATCACACAGAATACAGTGCAAAGTCAAATAGAAATCTTGTTTCGGTTCAAGTATCCGCCGAAGTTGGGAGAACTGGGCGGGTATACACAAACATTAATTTAAACGATACACTAAGGAAGAGCTGATAGCTGTTCTCTCTGGCTGCGGCTATTAACAGGCTGCGCCGCGGAGCGAAGCCTCGGCTCGATGCTTAACCCTGGTCCGACGGTTTTGCTCGGTCATCGTCTCGTAAGCAGTTAGTGTTTTAACCCTCGACCACCGTGGCTCCCTTAGGGAAACGCTGCTTGGGCATATTGACCCATTGGAAAAATTTATTGTAGGCTACTGTCGCATCGAAGACTAAAAATTATCCAATTTTGTGTTGATACGAAGCTTGGGGAAAGAATAAACAATTATGCTACGGGACACGATTTTGAAAATATGACGAATGTTACACATTACTTGATGCATTTAGAATATTTACTGGCCTTCCTTCCATACTTGTCTGACCACAAACACACTGTATTCCATCTGTCTGACTATAGTCTTGCCTCGCTGGTATTTGCTCAATCATAGACTGTTCTGATTCGATTTGTCCAATGACAGACCATTCGTATTCTATTTCTCCGGTTATGCGGCGACCTCAATCAACTTGTCTGACTATCCAGCGACCCCATTCCACTTGCATTGTTGTTGTGGACGGCTTCCTTTACGATCGTCTGATTATGAGGTAGTTCCTATTCCGTCTGCCTGGCCATACCTTTATTCTAGTTATCTGTTTATAGGATGTCCTAAGTTCACGTTCTGAATAATACACGGTGCTTATACTGTTCGTCCGCTCGTTCGTCATTCTCCGCCAACTTGTCGAATCTCTCCTACTTGCAATTTTACAGGGGATGACTTGTATTCTAGTTGTCTGACAATGAACAGTCTCTATTCTAGCTGTTCGAACTCCTATTTCACTTGTAGCGTCATATAGGTCACCTTAAATATTTACAAAATACTTGTCGAGTTAATCGCCGCTTGGATTTTAGCTATTCCGTTTTTTACTCGTCCGAACGATCAGAGTTATCAGCAATTATCATTAGGTTCTTAATATTGAAGTTTCCGCCTTACCTATAATTCAGTTCATTTCAGAATGAAGTGACGCGACGGATCATCGTTTCCGTTAAATACCTCGAACACTGATCATTCCTGTTTCACTTGTAGCGTCATATATTTCATCTTAAATATTTACAAAATACTTGTCGAGTTAATCGCCGTTTGGATTTTACCTATTCCGTTTTTTATTCGTCTGAACGATCAGAGTTATCAGCAATCATTATTAGGTTCTTCGTGGAAGTGTTCTCTAATGGTACGTTATTCAACAAACTACACTTTATACTTTATTAGTCTTATAAAGGTATTTTTCTAAATAACAGCACAAAGTTTCAGCGTATCCTGTATTTAATCGTTATATAAATAGTGTAAGTGAACGCTCTTTACAAAGTTGCGACTTGCACAGGCTAGCTGCTTCTACCAGACTATGGTCTCGACTTTATGACCCCGCCTGAGTTCTTCTGTCCTTGGGAGAGCCGCCCCTTACACCTAAATCCTTATACCTAAGATGTATCGTTGAATTCCAACAGTTTTTGAAGTTTCCGCCTGACCTATAATTTACCTACAATTTCAGAATGAAATGACGCGAAGAATCATCGTCTCCGTTAGATACCTCAGAAGCTGTAAGGGCACAGCTAAGGGCAATGTGACGTCCACGGGACAAATATTGTCGTTCACGATACACGACGCTGGCGAGACCCGTGCAGCTGACATATATCGAGAGTTTGCTGTATTTCTTGGCACGGTCATTCCCCCAAGTTTGACCCCTGACCTTCCTTGTCGATGATCATTCTATCTCGCTCAGTTTCGGGACGATCTGTCGTCGATCGCCGTCGCTGCTCTCGGCAAAGACGTGGCGTGGTTCGTTGCCCGCCGATTCGCTCACGCCCGGGGAACCGAATTCTCTGCCCGCGCGGGCGACAGGCGAACGGGACCGTTGCACACAAACGGAAGGTCGTCGCCGAGAGCGGGAAGAGCAACGTTGCTGCACAAGCACGCAGGGTGCTGCAATTGGAGCTGACCGCGGCCGCGTCAAACAGCGATAATTGGACGGTCGAGTTTGCGTTAAGTTTCGCGGAACGATAGCACCGAGGGTCCACGCAACAGATCAATACCGAAATATTAATCATATCGAGCACCGATACCGATGCTGCACAAATAAGAGGCTCGCGGGACGGGCCGGGCCGGGCCCCGCTGTATTTGCACGGCAAACGCTGCCCTTGCAACGACATTAACGCTCGAGATTGCTGTTTTGACAGGTACTTTGTGCGTTGTCGGAGATATCGAATATTCATAGTATCGATCGTCGAGCGACGGCAAGAGGGGCAGCAGCTTCACCCCCCACCCCCTGCCAAATTGTACTTCCAATCGCGACGTCTGAGCCTCGAAATTCCTTTTCTCTTTCGTCCCTTCCCCCATGGTCTATTCACCCTTCTCTCTCTCTCTCTCTCTCTCTCTCTCTCTGTCTCTCTCTTACCCTATCCCTAGCCGACCCACTCCCAATCGGAGGGAGACCCGGCCGATCGTGTTCCCCTTCCTTTTTTCATCGTTGCGAGGCGAGGCGAGGCTCTCTCCTTCCTCCCGGGCAAATCCACAGGGACTCCGTGGGATTTGAGCTTTACGGATTTGCGGCATGCCATGTCGAAGTGGAATACGTCTCGTGAGGTACGGGGCATAGTAGTCGAACTCCGTGGTGGATCAGACGGCGGATCCGTTGCTTCGCCCTTTTCTCTGCAATCTTCGCGCGCCGCTTTCACGTGGAACCGTTTCGAATTCCCTTTGATCAAGGCAACATTTGTCTCGCTATCGCATAGATTCCCAGAGCGTTTCCGCTGCGCTTCGTTCCTCTTCTTCCTTTCTTCTCCGATCGCTTTTTTCTTCTCCTTCTCAGTCTCCTCGCTGTCCCCTTCCAACCCTCTCTCTCTCTCTCTCTCTCTGTTGCTCGCGCGAGCCCGATTCGTTCGAGTCGCGCCGGTAAACGGGCTGGGAAGTTTTCCTTTACCGGGAAAACACTTCGGATCGGAATTGCTGGGGAGGAGGCACTAACTTTGAAACGGTTTTTAATTCTTCCCTTTCTCTGTTCCTCCCCATCGGTTCCGCCGACGAGACGAAACGCGGCGAGACGCGACGCGGCGCGACGCGACGCGACGACAACGTTCCGCCTCGACCGTTCCTTTTCCTTTTTATATCGTTTCAGAAAGGCGACGCGAAGTCTCGTTACCAGACGAACGGAACGGAACGAACGATTAATTGGACAGAGCCCGAGGAACGAGCGTAACAAAGGTTAAATATTGGCTATGTGAGATTAATTATCATCCGGCAGAAATCGATTGCAGCTGCACCCGACCGAGCTTCCACGATACAATTATCGCTCGAGCGATCGAACGATTTGCTGTCCCGCGCCGCTGGCCCTTTATTTTTCCCGTTTCCATCGGACATTCTAATTCGCAGTCATCGCCGGTGTCGTTACGGAACGCTCGCGGTTCGTCGCTTCCACGCGGAACGGAATGCTCGCCGGTGAACATTTTGTTTAGCGAAGTTTTGCTTGACGCGGCGGTTTGCGGAGATGGAGCGATCACGCGTGCGCCCGAATCCGAATGACGCGTGCTGCAAAGGCCGCCGGCATGCTGCAGGAATTTCCAAAACGTGTTCTCTGCCGCGTGAATTCGTCCGAAATGTAATGCAGCTGCATAGGCCGCGGCCGTGACGCTTTTTACCCCGGCCCGACAGCCAGTTGTTTGTAACCGTTCCGATCGAAATTCCGCGCCGCGCGCGAGGACGCTCGGCCTCGGACCGTTCTCCGAAAATGTGCCTGTCGGTTCTCTCATTTTTCGGTTAACGCCGCAGAGAGATTTCTCTGGAGGATCAGGGCTCGTCGTTTCTCCCGGAATTCATTTGTCCGAGCCGCGAATCGAACCGTCGCGACGGAGAATCACGCTCGAGCTTCTCTGTCGAGCGGTTAAATTTGTCACGACGAAGGTCCTTGCGGTCAATTATTTTTGAACTATTAGGAATTATTTCTGGACAGGGAAGAACGTCGTCCGTCTGATGCAGCCAGAATTCAAGGTTACAGTCTTCTTCGCTGGTCAGGAAAATTTTCAAGTCGCGAGCGTGCATTATTTTAGGGGTAAAGTGGCCGGGAAACAATCTCGTCACTCGCGGAGTGTTAATTCGTGATGTTTGGTGGTCGCGTGACCTTGTCGTGACTATATTACTATAACTGTATAACTAAAATGTCTGCGGTTACGTAGCTGGGCTAACCAATCTCGGTTTTCGGATGAAACATCTGTTCATAACTTTTTGAACTGTATTAATAGACTACCGATTACCAGACTACTCTCTGCAGAATAAAAATTATCCAACACTCTCTTCTAATTATCGTAAAAAGTCGGAAATAATATAACAATATTCTTAAATTCTTGCAGCGTTTTTCCAGTTTTGTGAAGAAAGAAAATTTTCCACCCAACTCCGATGAAAAAAGCTATCTCTTTGTACCGCTAATGCACTCACAAAAACACAGAAACATGAACACAGTTCTGCACACGAATGCACTTCCACGCTGCAGATATAATCACACTGAATTTCCCAGCAATCTATTTTCTAGAATGAACATTTTCTGTTACACAAAAGTCCCGAAGAGCTCGGGCAAAAGGTTTATCGGAACGCGATTTTCTATAATTTTTAATCCGAAATAAAGGTGGACATAATTCCATTGTTCGAGAAGAGTTATCGTTCGCTCGCTTCTTCGGCACTGTGCCGTATTTACATCGCAAAACCCCGGGTCATCGAAACACTTTGCCGTTTCCGAGCACGGGAATCTATTGAAAATTTTTCTGTTATCTGCGAAAATCCCGAAAAATTCTGATTGCTTCCGCGTTCCCGAGCGATACAATTTTATTATGCAAATCCCGATCGTTGCGGGTCATTAAAAAGTTTCGATCGCGGACGCTCGCCCGTATGGTCAACCGAAAACAAAAATGTCCGGGCGGCCCGGAAGTTTTCCGCGAAACGGGTCCTCTATTCGCTCGAAGCTGGTCGACGGTTTTGCCGAAGCGTATTGCGCGTATTGTCGGGGGACGATTAAAAGGGGGATGTTTAAAAAAACAGAACGCGACGTTCTAATTAACTTTATACGAGCCCTGTCGTTTTCTGGAGAACGGTCGCGGTAACAAGCGGCCTCTCCTTTTTGTTTTTATCGGCGCGTCGCCGCCTGCCAAATGCGATTAGCCGCATTTTTATTCCCCGTCGCCGTCGGACGGTGCACCGGCTCTTTCTAAACTTCGGGGCACTTAAGTGGCTGGGGGGGGAGGGGGGAAAATACCGGGTGACGCTGCACCGTCGGAATATTGTCTCGAGGAAATTATCGCGCCGCCGCATTGTTGCGAAAAAGTTCCGCTTTAATTCGGAGTACGTTCACTGCTCCACACTCTGCACGGGAACGCGCAACAGCGCGCAAGATAATTCCGCCACCGGTCGCGATACTATCGTGCGTTATGATTATTATTCATTAATGGGGTGTCGGAATTTTTAAAACAGCCGCTGCCCGACCCGATGCGTCCACTGAACCGTTCAAATAAAGTGGCCGACTTATCTACCGGCCGGGTTTCGAACGTTAATCGCGTCACTGAACCACACCGCGGTGTGGAATCGCTTTGAATATTCAACGAACCCTCGGGTTATGTGCTTAATATGGTTTATATTTAATATTTTAATTTTTAGCTATAAAATATTAATCGGATCGCCAGCCGTCTCCGCGACGCAACCCCATTTCAGGGTGCCCGCGCTGTATCGCACAAAATTTCTACATTTCTTCGCGTTGTTACAGGTAAGTCCTTCCAAATGGTATCTTCAAAAATTAATTTTTATAAAGAATGTCGTAAAGAATGTCTACTTGCTTCTCTCTGTTACCTGTTTTTACTTTAATTAAATTTAACAGTGTTGACCCTTTGCACACTCTGAAGCGTCACTAAAAATGGTGTGGCATTATTTCAAAGAAATCACAAAAAATATTACAAAGTATTTGTTAGATTACAAAATTTGTATCCAATCGATTACTAAACATTTAAATATTACATGTGGAAATCGGATCAGTTTCGTCGGAATAAAATGAAAATATTCTAGGACGAAAAAAGAATGTAATATTAAATGTAATATCATTAACTTAATACAGTTAATATTTAGAAGATAATATTCAGATCGGATCAGTTTCGTATGAATAAAATGAAAATATTCTAAGACGAAAGAAAAATGTAATACTAAATTTAATATTATTAACTTAATACAGTTAATATTTAGAAAATAATATTCAGATCGGATCAGTTTCGTCTGAATAAAATGAAAATATTCTAAGACGAAAAAGAAAAATGTGATATTAAATCTAATATCATTAACTTAATACAGTTAATATTTAGAAAATAATATTCAGATGTTGGCGAACATGACGATACCTTCATAATAAATTAAAATAATGAGCATGTACCGAATAAGATCGATGGTAGTCTACCGAAAATTTTCCGTAAAAGAAGTTCAACGCTTCGAATAATCGTGTAACAAAATAGCAGTGGTAGCGTTAATAGGAAATTATATTAGAATCGGTCAATTAAAAACGAGGTGACAGTGCGCGCCATATCGGAACGTGTTGCATTCGTCGTGCAGTTTCGCCCGAAACCGACACACTTTTCAGCGGCGAGTTCGCGCGTGGCCAAGGAACGCGGTACACGCGTTTCCCTTTAATTAAACGCGGGAACGTTTCGCGGTGGATAATTAAATTGTCTCGGTACGTCGGGCGATCGGTCACAAAGACACGATCTCCGGCATTAATAATGCAATACGTCCTGCGGGGAGCGGTTTTAATGGAGCAGCTTTTAATTCGTCTTTTAATAAGAAGGGACTTTCGCGGCCTTTGCGACCGGGAAACCACGTGCGGCCGTTAATGCACCGGTCATTAATGCTACCGGCGTCGTCTTATCCTCTGATCTTGCATACTCCGAGGACATAATTTATATCCGAGTGCCGGGGACGCGTCTAATGACGTGTAATTGAGTTTCGCGACGGACGCAGCCTGTTTCGTTAATTCCTCGGCTCCGGCCGCCGCCTGATCGCACGAACGTTGCGCTTTTAACAAGCTCGCCGATTCGTGGAAATGCAATGACACTCTCGGACCATTCTTCTATCTGCATCGTATCGGAGACCCTTCGAAATGGGTCTAATTAGTCCCGAGCAACGACACGATGGCGCTTCGCTCGTAAACCTCGTGCTCGACGAGACACGGTACGGAAGATTTTTGAATTTCTGCAGCTCCAGAAAGCCAAGCTGCGAAACAGCTACAACAGCTCTTACATCGGTTGCGATCTAATGAAATAATTAATACCAGGAGCACAGAACGCCAAGAGTAACTATTTAATTAGACCGTGCACGAACTTGTACAAAACTTTACAGTTCATTGGTCAATTTAGCGTACTTGTTAAAAAGATTAGAAATTAATGGGGAAACTCTCAGGGGATGGCAAATTTTTCGTGCGAAATATCAAATTGTAAATACCGTGGTTGATCTTTTTTGATTAAAGGAAAACAAAACCTCGAAGGACCAGCTTTCTTGAGTTGCCGAGAAAGGACTACTTGTATGTTTTAAGTACAAATTTATTTAGAAATTGCTGATACAGTCTGACTGTTTCAGATGAGAAACAGAGTAACGATTACTGGAAAATGAAACCTCGGTTCTCCCCACTCCTGTCCGAATTCCCCCTCCAGGGGAAAAGACCGAAGAGTAACAGTAACACGATAGCGCGGAGTAAATTCAACGGTCTGTACTCGCACGTGTCATTAGCACGGAATGACGGAAAGCGAGTACCACTGTAATCCGAGTGTTTCATGTATGTTTTAATAAATAAGAATTATCGGGACGCATGCAACCAAGAACAGCACACACGGTCATTAAAGCGGCGGTCGTTAACGCTCCGAGCGGTGCCTTATCAGCCGATCTCGCGTTCTTAATGATAATAATTATGCTGGTCTTGCGCTTATCCTAAATTCTACGCCGCTCGGACCTCCGCCTCGGCAAGTTTTACATGAAAAAGTACTTGTGCGCTGCATATTTATTTTCGTAACTGCAGCAACAACAGTAATTATAAACACAGACGTACCCCGAAACGAACGAGCAAAACAATTACCAGGAAAATTCTGCCGCACTCCGTAATTATGATACTCGCGGAAAAGATTTACAACAACGGATCCGCACTTTATTGTTTGCAATTCTACGGGATCGAGAAATGTTCTCCAGACGCCCCTTTCTTCCGATTATTACAACTTTATGATCTGAAAACATTGTTCTATGTACCTCTGAATCATTAATGCTGCACTGCAAGAATGCAGATTTTCGGTGTCACGAAATATCAAGAAAGAATTTTTATCAATTTTCGTTTGAATATTTTAAAATAAATACATATTCATCTGTTAAATATATTTTAGTGGAATTTGTAATAATGATCATTTTGACTGGAATCCAAATTATCGATATTTTTCATGTCATTTTATTCGACGTGAAATTAAATTACTGCGGATTTCCTGTATTTACAACAGAGACGATATGAAATGTAACACAATAAAATGATTTCGGAATATCGATGTACCATTTGCATTTTGTTGAAGTTATTAAACAACAAATTACAACTTTTGAAACGCGATTTTACCAGATACGCCTTTATTCCAGATAAATCCTCCATTACGTTCTCTACCGTATCAAAAAATTTCAGAAATTTACGAAACTGTATCCGGATTCTGTTTCGTCATCGACAATTTTCATGTGGCTGTATTTCATCTTTCTATAAAAAAGTTTTATATTTCATAGTTGAAACGTGAAGGTTAGAGAAGTTATAGAGAAGTTAGAGAATTCTGAAATGTGCAAATTTTTATATTAAACACAGCTCAACGATGTAATTGATTTGTGAATATTGCCCATTCGCATAAACTGTATACTTTAATTGCCCAACGGTGAGCATTCTTCGGTATGTCGACGGTCAAAAGTGGAAGCGGGACGTTTGAAGTTAATCGATCGACGCCGAAAAATTTCGCGAACGACGCGAAGCAATTTTTTCTATGTCCCCCGCCGGCGACTTTCTTTATCCGGCAACATAGGAATGTTGCATGACTCGGCACGTCCCTCAAGTCTGCCGGGGAAACGCTGCATATTTTAAGAAGATGTCTTCCACCTGAAACGCCATACGACTTGCGTATTTAATTATTTATTAGCCAGGAGTACTTTTACCTTTGATGTCGCGCCGCGCACTGAATTCAGACCGTGTATGCACGAGAATCCAGGACTTTCCCGAGTCTTATATTTTGCGGCCGTGCAGGAAGCGCATGTAAATGTACAATAAACATGAGTTAACGGGGCTGCGTGACATATTCCGCTGGTAATTGATTCTTCAGATCACTTATGCATCAGAGTCTAAGCGCATTACAAAAGGACGCCGGCAGTGAATCACATTTGAGGCGTCCTTTTCCCTCCGCGAATTTCCATCCTCTATGAAATACAGAACGAGAAAGGATATTCAAAAAAGAAACGGGTCTAGCTAGCAAAACTGGTTCAGCCTGACAGTAATATGTGAATACAAACAGCTGACGCGCGTGCCCTTATGCAACGACACACATAACAGGCAAATCAACTGAACTACTGATCATTATGACGCGGACAGCTGTAACAGTGATAAATTCATGACAATCATCTTATGGCCGCGGCGTAAAGTGACGATTTAATGTGTAGGTCGCGCCGCCTTGGCCATTTATTCTTTTGTCACTTTGTCCGCGCACTGTCAATCAAAACTTTGCTCAGCCCCGTTCAAGAGGCGATTTCTCAACTAATTGTTTCACCACTCCCTCGCCGTGTTCCCACACAATGATTCCAGAGCAAAAAGCCATATTTTCTGCAGCAAGAAAAATGTTAAGTGTTTAGCAAAGTTACTAAATAATGTCCCAAGTGGGTAAATTGAAAAATGTTGTCGAGAAATTTCCACGATCTTCGTATGCCTCGAAAATAATTCTCAAAGGAAACAACACAGTGACGGTCTGCACAAAGCAATTTTTTCCACAGTAAAACAAAATCACAGACGGTTAACAAAATTTTCAAATATTGTCCAAAGTGGGTACATTCAAACCTGTTATCGAGAAATTTCGACGATCTTCGTATGGCTCGAAAATAATTCTCAAAAGTAGCATTTTTCCGAGCATCACTGTGTCGCACTCTAAAGGAGAAACAACACAATGACGGTCTGCACAAAACAATTTTTTCCGCAGTAAAACAAAATCACAGACGGTTAACAAAATTTTCAAATATTGTCCAAAGTAGGTACATTTAAACCTGTTATCGAGAAATTTCGACGACCTTCGTATGGCTCAAGAATAATTCTCAAAAAATAGATTTTCCAGAGTCGCGCCATGTCGATCTCTCGAAGCAATTATCTTAAGTCTGCGAAATTAAATCTATTTCCATCGACTCGCAACTTTCTCCGGCGGCTGGTGTAGGGACTCATTCATAGTTCAGATTCAATTATAGATATACGGCTGCAAAGATAGAAAAAAAAAAGAGGGAAGAAAGCCGGCCGGAAATGTCTTTCGTCCGAAATATTTGGCGACGGGCCAATTTTCAGTCACGAGTCTCGAACAGCGCGTCGACAATCCGATTGGGACCAATCGCGTAGGTCAGAATCGTTTTTTTTTTCCCGGTTGCGGCCGCAAGGACGACGAAGAGTAAATCCAGTGGAATTGCGTCTCGTCGAATAACGTGAAATATAATGCCGGATAATAGACGACGGTGTGTCTCGTTGAGGTCGGATAAAACGTGACCTCCCCGCACGGGCGCCGCGCCGCCATCGTCGCTACATTTTGATTTCGCGCGCCGGCAGATTTATCTTGCACGGAATCCCCGTGTATGTGGGTTCATAAGCCGCGGGGCTCGCGAAATCAGCATTCGAATCAATATTTCGCCCGGTGGCTGGTTTTATTCCTGGCGGCGCGACGGCCGATTGTTGTATTCAATAGCTTCCATCCAAGCAGGTGTTTGTAATTGAAAAATGATTGGAGGGCTGCCTTGATTCCATCGCAAAACGGACCGGGCCGCGAAGCCGATTCCTCGCCGAGCCAGTCTCCCGAATAAACATCGGCCGATCGTTACAATTGTTTCACCGCGGCGCGAAAGTTATCGAAAAACGTGTCGACACTGTGATCATTTTCGATTCGTCGCGTGCTTACCAATCGCTAAAAATTGTGCACCGTGGATAAAGCTCGCGAGGGGTTTAAGTACGGTAGAATCCCAAATTATTGGGGAAACTTAATATAAAACCTTTTAGCGTAAACTTTAATGTAAAATCGTTCTCGGAAAGTTGAGACCACCAGTCGCAGATTCGATATTTTCTCTTGAAAATTAATCCGTTGTAAAGGAAAAGTTCGAACGCGCGGTTCGTCTTTCGATTTCGATTTCGTAGAAGCTCGGTCATCGAGGGAATCGGTGAAATGTGACAAAGCATAGATTTTTTGAGCGAGTATAATAAATTCACTCGACGGTAGCTTTTCGATGCGCGGAAGCTGAACAAGCTCCGAGGATAGAGTGCATACGAACGAGGAAAAAGAAAGGACAAAAGTAACGTAAGATTTTACTCTTGTTGGAACGGTAACAGGAAGTGGGAGGTTCCTACGCGCTGATTGATTGCCACGTTAATTGCGCGAGCTTGCATGCATTTTCAGTCCCAATTTTACGAGGCTATCGGGCTCTACCGCGGAATTGGTTGATCGCTAACAATGACTTATCGCAAGTCTCTTAAGAAATGAGAATAATCGACGGCTATAGGCTTCGGTCTCACCGCCCCTCGCATCTCGCAATTTATATTTTTATATATGTTTGTTTTCTCTATTTTTCCACTCTGCCCATTCTGCTCTTCGCGTATGGTTCTCACGACTCCGTGGGAGGATGGTCAATTTTCGTACACACACAGTGACCAGGCACTCACGGAACCCGGCACTTACACTCTTTACTATCCCACCACTTTCTCCGAGTTTTCCCGCACGTTCTTTCCTGTGTCTTCCATTTCAGCTACTTCGTTTTATTCTACTACTTTCCGCCTCTTTCCCTTCTTTTTTCGGAACTTGCCCTGAAAACTGTTACGAGCACTGCTCCGTTCGAGATGGCCGAGCATTTGTGACGGCCAAATCCGTCGATAACCATTGTTTTTACTATCGTAACCGGAACGTTTAAATACTTCTTCTTATGCAAACTGTAGCTTCTGGAAAGCGGTATTCAGGAAAACACTTGCAACGTTAATGATCGATCACGAACTACCTGAAACAGTCTTATTAACTAGTCGCAGAACATTCGCTCGAAACTGTTTGGCCTATCATTTTTAAACCAACATTTACATTTTCCCAACATTTACCTAACTTTTTACATTTCTGTTGACTGTCACAGTTCTTAATAGTTGAACCAGTCTCCCTAAATCGTTATCAAAATCTTTTGTAACCGGCAAGAATATATTATTACTAGCTAACATATAAGAATATTTTTTAATCCTAAGTTGCCTGGATCCTTATCCATTCTGTGAACTTCTGAGGAGTATATCGCCGCTCTTGCTCAGTATATCAAGGACACAAATATGTATAAAATATTGTAAGAAAATGTACCGTCGAAACAACATTAAATAAATAATGAACAAATAAGAAGAATATTTCGGCAGCGTCTTATTTATTTAATGTTTATTTAATGTTAAGAATACTTGAATAAGAAATAAAATAAATAAATAAGAAGAATATTTCGGCAGCGTCTTTTCTTTCTTATTCGACTATTCTTTCACTCGAGAGAAAACAAGTCACAAACTTTCCTCATCTTTAAATACAATCTTCGACTCGATAAAATCATCGACAATCGACGGAAGTGTCTGCACACGTCATCGTGATTGATTCCCGACGCGCCCATACATATTTAAACATTCCCCGTTTAATAACGGCAGCGTATAATTCGATTTCCCGCGGTCAATCAGAAATTACGCAGCGGGGAATGCATCTCTCTCGCATTCTATGCAGATGCATCGCTACAAAACCGTTTCGCCTACGTGCACGATTCCTCGAAGAGTCGACAATGCCGATCTCCCGTCGTCGTCGCCGTCGCACGATATGCAAACTCCCGGCTGGCTCGCGTTCACTTTTCAACCGGCTTTCATGTCGCGAAACGAGCGGCCAACTTTCCTCGTGCACGACAGTCTAGCCCCACCCGGAAGTCGCCGGGGAAAGCACTCGTTTCGCCTATCTCCGGAACAGATTGAGTAATAAGAGTCCACCGGAAGTGCCCCGCCAGTTTTCTCGGTGCTCGAAGACGCGGGGCGTGCTCTGCCGACGGAACTCGGGCTGCTCGGGCCAGACCGAGAAACGCGACCGGTTGTTTCGATAAACAACGTCGAAACGCGACGGATAAACACGGAACGCCGTCGAACGGCCGCGGGAGCACGATGATAATGGGCTCGGTATAAAGGTAATATTGAGCTTGCGAGTTTCCGTAACATGAGATTCCGTTTACTTTGGCCGGCGGATCGGCCGACCGCGCTTCTCCGCCCCAAGAGCCAGCGCGGCCCGTTTTTCATCCAATTATGCGCGTCGAAACCGTCGCTCCTGATAACGAAACGCGGGAAAATTGCGTCGGGCTGGCCTCCGTTGCGTCGCGTCGCATCGTTTGATCGTGATTCCGCGATTAGTCGATTTTGCGCCGTGTCCCTTGCCCGCTTTGAGCCGTGCACGCTCGCCGTCCGTTCTGAAATATTAAAACGCATAAACGCGCGGCGACGGAACACAAGGTGAACGCGGAGTCTGTTAAACGCGGGCGAACTAATTCGGCGAGAGCCAATTACACGGAAGAGGACGCGGAAGCTCATGTTTATTTCAAGACACATTTTTCCCCCGCGTTACTCGCGCTCTAATTCAACGGACAATTTATCGCTTCCATGATGGAGTCTGAACCGCGCCGCACTCTGAATATTTTTCGAATACGACCGATATACACTCCCAAACAAAAAGATAGCACACCTGTGCTATCTTTAATTTCTCATATTAAGATGGTGCTAGCGTGAAAACTCTGAATTACATATAAACTGTACCTTCTACGAATATGTAAACATAACATATAATTGACCTTACTTTAATGTTCTGTTAGTTGAAAGAGAAGTACATAATTCGACGCAGACAAAATGATAGCACACTTGGAAAATAAAGATATATATTTTATATAATATAACTACATGTTGGATATAACAAAAGTATACACATTTCTTGTAATAATATACATACAAAACTATATTTTTTTAATAATGGGTAGAACC